>LDKF01000771.1:5367-26940 GCA_001026735.1 Rotylenchulus reniformis | reverse complement strand
CCCGTACAGTTGAGGATGATGCTGTTCTCCAGATCGAGATTGAGCGCTTATGCCGCCAATTGGAGAATTATGGTCAGGACATCAGCACACCGCAGGTTTATCTCATCCTTGAGCAAAAGTTATCTAAGCGTGTTTGCCAGAAATATGTTGAAATGAAAGAGGCATATGTGCCTCCACCAGGTTCTCCGGAATGGTCGACAGACCTTTTCCGAAAAACTTTGACAAAGGCACTCAATCAAGTGCGTAAAGTGCAAGAGATTTATGGAAAGGGAAGAGCCAAGTCGGACAAGGATGACAAACCATTCAGGTCGATCAAGAAGGAGAGTGACGACTCCGAACGGGAGTCGACCATGAATTTCGCACTGAAATTCGAGGACAGAGGAAGAGAGAAGATGCGCGAGAAGAAAAAACGGAAAGACAGATCGTCTTCCAATTCTTCTCTCGACTCTAGTAGCAGGTCGAGTTCGTTCTCTCGTCGCAGAGATCGGAAACCTGGTACTTCCGCGAACCGAAAAGGATCTCCTTGGCCAAATCGGTCAAAAGGAGGAAGGAACCAATCGTCGAGTTGGTCGAGAAGCCCAAGTGGAAGTCGAAGTCCGAGTCGGTACCCGTGTGCCTATTGCGCAGAAAAACATTTCCCGTCGGATTGTAGTAAATTTCGTTCCGTCGAAGAACGTCGAAAGAGGCTGAATGAGAAAAAGTTGTGCTTTACTTGTTTGCGAGAAGGGCATTTTGTAAAGGATTGCAGACAGTATTTGCGAAAATGTTTCTTTTGCAACCGTCCGAAACATCATCCATCGCTTTGTGAGAAGCGATCGCTGAAAAGAACTGAGCAAAGCACTGCATCAGTTTTAGAAGAAAAAGCTGTTGAAAAGGAGGAAGAGAAAACAACTGCGTCGTCAGTTAATGCTTCCTGTCCGAAGAAACCGCAAGAGAGAAGAACATTGCTGAAATGTGTGAAAGTAGGAGTTTATAATCCTACAAATCCTTCGAAGAAAAAGAAGGTCACTGCCTTTTTGGACGATGGTAGTGAGAAAACTTATATTTCCGAAGAGTTGAGTAGGAACTTGGAGTTGGACCAAATCGATGAGGTCGAATATGATCTCAGTGGGCTCGGAGGCAAGGAACTTGGCAATCTCAAATCCCCAATCGTCGAATTGGGTTTGAAAGGTCCATACGTTAACATGTTGATCAAGGCGAGAGCCATTAACAAGGTCATGCCGAGCTTGCCGGCCGTGATGAATGTGGAACGGGAGATTGTGCGATTGTCACGCCACAAGCTGAAAGGACCGATAGAGTCCTCCCAGCCGCAGTTGCTGATTGGGAATGACTTCTACAACCATCTGGCTGTCAAGCCAGTGGAACAGCTTCCAAATGGATTTTGGTTGAGCAGCTCTAAACTTGGACAAATTGTTTCTGGTGAAGGAAAAATCGAACGTTGTCAGCGGTCGTCGGTCACCGCCTCATCAGTTTCTCAAGAAATTGAATTCGAGAAACCATGTAAGGAAATAGAGGAATTGGGTGAGGTATTTGAGTTGAACCGAATGGTGGACAAAAACCATCGCTTGGAGACAGTTGGCATGGGAGATGCCAATCAAGAAGACCTTTATCCATTGGAAATTGAGAGTGAGTGTGATAATGATAAGTTGAGAGAGACAGATGGGGGAAAGAACGATGAAAGTGGAGATAAAGCTCATCATAAGCCGATATATACTTGCTCTTTAATTTCAGTGAAGACAATGGACGAAGGGTTGCGTGTGGAGGCCAACAGCGATGATGAAGGGACCATGGAGCCAGAAGTCGAACAAGACGAGGAGCCAAGGAATGTGGGGGAAAGCTCCGTCGTGAGCTCTAACCCACCACCAGTCGAGGAACCGCCCAAAAACAGTGAGAATGAAGGTGGCAAAAACGAAACGGCTGTCATGCCGGTTTCAGATCCGCCGACGGGGACGGTGAAGCCGCACAAGGAACAAGAGGGGCCAATGACCATTAAAGCCCCTGTCTTGTTTGTCGGGGACAACAGCATTGAAGAGCTGGCTCAGCTCTTCCAGTTACAACGGGCAAGATGCGCCGTAATTACCCAAAATACGGCGCGCCATCTGTGGTGGGCAACCTTGGGCGTTCGAATCAAGCTCGAGGGGCCCGTTGTGGTGGTTGTATGGGCCCGTCCAACTGAGGAAGTTGTTGCCTTTGCTGAGAAGGTTGCGGAAACCCATCGAGTCATTTGGGTCGGTGATGGAATTTTTCCGGACATCGACTCAGTACCCAGCGGGGGGACCGAAGAGGTGTTTGATGCAATACGGGAGTTAGAAGTCCCNTGAATTGATCAATCCCTTTGGCCGTCGCGCCTCTCCCCTTGAATTGATCAATCCTATTTGGCCGTCGTGCCTATCCCTTTGGATTGATTTGGTTGATTGATTGATTGATTGATCTGTCCCTTTTGATCAATCGCAGATCGAATTTCGCCCCCTAACTTTCTGCTTCCCCAAACTCGTGCAAAGTCCAAGACGGAACAAATCGGAGTGCCACCAACCCCATCGGCTCTCCTCCAGCCCTATCTGGACTCATTGCCCGCAGGCTCAGTGCTGTGTTCACATCCACCGAACACATAGAACACTGCTTTCCGCGTCAGTTCCTGACGCTTTCCTGACGATTAATTGTTAATTTTTCCGTATTCGGCCAAGCTGTTCAATTTTTATACCGTTATTTGGTGTTAAACAGGTTTGTAAAAAATTGAAAAGAAAAAATAATTTTATTAATCATTTAATAATGTTAAAATAAATTTTAGAGGTGCAAAGATTTCCATTTCCGCTTATATCTCCATGTTACTGATCATTCCATTTATAATGATTTTCCTCACTATATTCTTTGCCATTGGAGGATATCCAGCTGGCAACAAAAAGTTTATGGAGGACGAAATAATTACAGAACTAATCTCAAGAGCGACTGATCGACATCCTTTGCTAGCCCTAAGAATGGAAATGGTATTATATATTATTATTAACCACAATATTGGTCACAATTAATACTAAATATATATGATAAGTTTTTAATCTAATAATTAATATATTGTTACGAACATTTCGCGACAAAAACAAGCAATAATTCCTCCATACACGTCCTCCTAGTTAGAATTGCATCGAATTTTTTCTTATGCTTGTAATGCAGTTTTTTATTCAGAATCAATCGTTGATTATCGTTACTTCTACAATGTTTTACCTGGCAAACATTATTTGTTATATTATCATAGTCGTTTGTAGCATCAAAATGGTCAAATTTATACGGAAAAATGCAATTAAATTCAAAAAGCACGATTTGGAGAGACAAATAACACGAAGTTTGATTGCAATGGTACTTATCGGATATTCTCTAGCTGGGATTTTTTTCTGGGATAAGTGCCAAACTGCTGAGACTTGTTCAAGGCCAAAAAATATATTTTTTGATATCTGTGAAAAATTCGGGATTTTTCGAAACTTTTTCAATGATTCGTTTTTTATCTATCTGAAAATAAATAGAAATTAAAATGGGAATTGATGTTAAAAGGGAAAAAAATCAGAAAACATAAAAACATGGATAAACAAAATGGAACATAATAAACTTTTATGATGGCATTCATATATGTAGAAAATATTATTTTATTTGATTAAGGCCATCGCTCCGTTTTTGTCGCTATGTTCGAACCTTGTGCTTTCTTCCAGTATGATTATGTATAGCAAAATTCTAATGTCCGATGACAGTGGCCAACTCGATCAACTGATCGTTTCCGTCCAAATTGGGTTCATCATGCCCATCACATGGATCTGTGTGTTGAATCCACTGATCGTAATTTGGACTATAAAGCCATATCGAAAAGCATTGATCAATGTGATCAGAAAATGGATACAACCTGCATATGTTGGCCAAATTACAATTTTTAATTGATCGAACTTTATTTGATTGCCAGAGCCAGATCATTATGAATACTTATTAAAAGAGATCAGATTCAAATTTTTTGATTCATGGCCATTAAATCGTTAAAAAATTAAATGGGAAACATACAATTTATGAAAAATTCCACAAGTTCTATATAAAAACTCAGATGAGAGTTTTTTTGTTTGAAATATTAAACTAGAATTTTTAGTGCTAAAAAATTTGAAAAAATATTTTAATTTAATTAACAAAAGAATCTTTATTCTTGATGATAAAAAATAAATAAATGTTTATCTAATCACAATTAGCATAATCTAAACTACAGATCAAATATAAATATTTAAAGATTATTATTCCACTTCAACTTCTTGCAATATCGACGCACTTCTTAACCTCTTCCGTATTTGTTCGTAGTTGTACCGTACCCAGGAGTTGAGGGAGTAGTTGCGTATCCGGGGGTCGATAGGGTCGAAGCTGCGTATCCACGAGTGGTTGGAGNTATCCAGGTGTTGAGGGTGTAGACGCATATCCGGGAGTCGAAGTGGCGTATCCGGGGGTCGATGCGGTCGATGCTGCGTATCCACGAGTGGGAGTTGTTGCGTAACCAGGAGTTGTGGTGGTGCCGTATCCTTTGGTGGTCCTCTCATACTTATGTTTCTGTCCGCTAACATCGACCAGGAACAAGGTGGCCAAAAGGAACAAAGCAATGGACGCCATGTTTACCAATCTATAAAAATCAAAATTATTATTGAATTTTTTCTAAATAAGACCAGGGAGTTCAGAATCACGGAAATATTTATGGCCCTCTAAGCTATATATTTCTCATTCCTAACAGAAATTATAGGAATCCTGTGAAATGTTGAATGATTACTGATTAGGTATTTTAGAAATTATTTCCCTTGATTTTATCAAAATTTGCCCAATAAAAATTTCTCAATCTTAATCAAAATTTTGATGATTATTTTAATTAATCGAAATATAAATTTATTTTTTGTAATTTCGCTAATTTTTAAAAAAGAACAATTTAAGGATTATAGATATTTGGAAAATTAATCGAAATTAAATCTTAAACAATGAATATCCTTAGGAAAAAATATCTGAATTAATACCCTATTTAAAATCTTCATAAAAGACTGAAAAATGACTGATGATAGGGTAAAGATTAATGGAAGCGATTGCACCTTTGAAATGGATGGACGAATTTGATATTCTAGAAGAGCATTTATATGGGGAATTGGCCAATCAAATTTTTGTGGTGAAAAAATCAGAGACTAAAAATTGAGAAGTGACGATGACGAGAAATCAACCCTTGCATCATTATGACTGGGGATCCATCGAAGGGAGCACCAAGAAGTCGGTTTCACTATTTTGTTCACCAAATCGAAAGTTTGATCAGTTAGTTTTAATGAACCGGTCTGATCACTTTTCTTGACTGCACAATGCAAATGTTTTTTTATAAAGAAATCGAAATTTTTGCAGATTGTATGGATTGCAAAAAGTTATTTGCAATTTATATGTATTTACTTACGGTGTCAAACAAGTTCTGAACCCTCTTATTTGTTTTTTAAAATTTCCGCATAGATGGAATTTTACAACTCATGCGTAATAAGAAAGATTCATAAAATATATCAATGATAATAATAATAACCAATATATCGAACTTTGGTTGATTTTTGTGTGTTTTAAAAAATTATTTAAATGAAGAATGTTTATCTATTTGCTTAGATTCAAAAATAATGCTGAAAATAACTAAAAATAAATAAATGTTGATAATTTTTTGGCTTAATAAATGATAAAATTTATTTATATTTTTAACCTTTATAGCGTATACGAATTTTTACACTGTCAAATCATTTCAAGCAACACTTTTTCACTCTTATTTTATGTTCAATACGAAAAAAGTCTCATTAGTATGATTTTTTATGTCTTAAGAGATCATTAAAGTGAAAATATTTTGCTTGTTATTATGTGAATGACATTAGACCGACAAAGAAAAGAATATCATTACTCATTACTTTTTAAGAAGAAGAAGAGTACACTAGATACTACAGTAGAAATACAAAAAGCTCATGTGCGTCAATCAGGATCAGAAATGAACAAATGTACGAATGACACCGTAACCATTCTTTACAGCGCCTCAATTAGTTAAATACAAATTTAAACATTTAAAATGTATTTTTCTTTAACACAATTATGAGCAAATTACACTACATCGAATTTATGGCGTTAAAAAATTAGCAAACAGTTGGAATTCAAAAAATAAACCTTTTTATTAATTTTGATTTTTAATCTTTATTTGTTTTAACATAATTGGTAACTTATTGGATTGTGATGAATGGTTACCTGACATTGCGCCCCCGATATTTGCGCCCCTCCCTCTCGGTTCAAAAATAACTATATAAACGAGTTTGGTGTCAATAAGTAGAGCAAAAAATTATCTACAAAATGAGCCTAGGCCCATTCGAATTGGTCTTAGTATGAAAAAAAAATTATAGCTCAAATAGTTGGATTTGGCCTAATTCACAGTGTTTTGACCATAAATTTTTTCATACAAGACCAATTCGAATAGGCCCTAGGCTCATTTTTGTAGGCAATTTTTTACTCTACTTATTGACACCAAACTCGTCTTACCTTTGTTGGTTGTTTTTGAACCTAATATATCTGGGGCGCAACTGTCTTGACATGGTGATGAACTATGGGGATTTCAAACAAAAATTTTATAATTATTTTATCCAGCAGTCGCTAAAATAAACGATTTCTAAATTAGATATTTATTATTTTAGATTATTCTAAAATTTTAAAATCCCATTGATTTCATGAAATAGAATGAAAAATTTTCTACAATGCATACATATATTTATACATAAAATTTTAGAATGTAATATTTTTAAAACATGTACAATTATGCACAAATTAAACTGGTTAAATTTAACCACAATATTGAAAATTGAATAAAAATTGCAAAATTTATCACAGAAGTTCAAGAATTGAATGAATATTTTTAAAAAATACTGGGCAAATGATCAGGATTGCGCGTAATTAGAGATTATGGATTACCGAAATTACAGGGTTTTTTGGATTACGGATCCATATTTGGATATGATCCTGCTGTAAATGATCTTGTATCCTGCTGAAATAACATTACACATTACTGCTGCACCAAAATCCTTTAAAAAATCCGCATCCTGCATGATATTCCGACCTTTGTTGGGTTTAGCCCACAAAAGCATTTCCCTTCTTATAGATGGTGCTAGTGCTCGAAGACGCGGTGCGAAATTTGCGGACGGAAATTTGCGGACGAAAACCTGAAGACCTGCTATAAACTTTTTTGAAATTATTTTAAAATAAAATTTCAACATACAAAAATATGTAGAAAATTGTTTCTGATTTTTTGGACTTTTCAGTTTTACGAATTCTTGAAAATTTTTGAAATCTCCCTTAAAAACACGTTTTTTTTTTAAAATTTAGGCTAATTTAAAATTTTTTCTTTGAATAAAAAAAAATTGTTTTGTTTAAAAATCAAGCATAATTTTCTGCTTATATTAGCATTTTAAAATTTTAGTCTAACAAGGTTTATAAATACTTCATAGTAAGATTTAAGGCTTCGTCCGCAATTTTCCGTCCGCAAATTTCCGCGTGCCCTCGAAGATATTAATGGATTGTCGAAATCGGATTGTGTGTATGTGGCAAAACATGAATTGGTACTGTTCTGGGTTTCCCAAAGCATTTGCGGAATGCCTTGGCATATTCATCACTGAAATGCTTGATGTATATAATTATTTTCATGGTATGCTTTCACCTGCATATGAACAATACTGGTGTTATGCTTCCATTCACAATCATAAAAACAGCAACAGAAATCGGAGAAACTATGTATTCAACCATGAAAATGTCCAATTTGAGCAGAGGCAGAATCATTATATTGAAAACCATATTCTGAAAATATTAAAATTTAAAAAAATGCACATATTTTAACAGTCAAATAGGTGCTACATTAGATTTTTTAATAAAAATATTTCTTATTCCTAAACCGAATTTTTAAAAATTGATTTTACCAAAATATAGCCAAATAATCCGATTGCTATAATAATGCTCAACGAAACCATCAATTTTTTCTTTCTTGCAGAAACTGAAATTAAGAAAATAAGAATGAAAATTGCTTCTTCAACATTTACCCTTTGATTTTTTGCAACAAAATATCAACCACATCAATACATAGCATATAAATTCTCCGCAATATGTGAACATGGCTTTAAAATTTGCAAAGCCAGCATTTTCAGGTTGACGAATTGGGGCTCCAAAGGTGCACATCACCTGTCTACAAAATTATAAATTTTATGTAAAATTATAATTTTTGTGTGTAATCATCAGTTTTGCAAATTTAGTGAAAAGACACTTGTCCCAATGCAGACTTGCACCAGCATAGCCAATATAAGTTCCATAAATGGTTGAGACACCGGTAAAGATCAGAAGCAATTTGAAGGTGTGTAATTTTCCACCAAATTTATACCTGAAATTGCTATTTTATGATAAAAAAGGATGAAACTTCGTACACTGTAATTATAAAAAATGGATTTACCAAACTGGGAATAAAATTCCAATGAGTCGGTCAAATCCCACACAAAACTGCAACATTCCGCCAATATAGGATCCGATCAGGGGAATGAATTGTATGTAATAGCAAGTTCGTAAAGTGACGTAATTAATTCCGAATAGAAAGATGAAAAATTTGATGGAATAACCAATATGCATAAATGATGCAAAAAATGCATACAGAGCAATCAGAATGTTGCATGGTCGATGAAGTGATCTGAAGTAGATAAAATCAAATAATAAAATGACAATAATTTATTATTCTTGACTTAAATATTGCATAATGGTATTTTTAACCAATTTTTTAAATCTGATAATTAGAATTTTTGGAACGTAACGTACTGGATTTTGATTAAATCCTAATTAACCTATAAAGCAATTAAAGAATTTAAAAATCGTTAGCATTTATCCTATGCTATTTTGGATTACATTTTCTGTATGTTACTTTGTTTTGATAGTGACATAGACGAGACTAAAATTTAGACAAATCCCTGCAAAGGCCAACAACGCAATTACACCGTTCGTGGCAATTTCAATTGGTATGAGTCCCTCATCCTTATACAGAGCGAAAAACTAAAAAATTAATAAAAGAAAAAATTCTATATCCGTTATATTACCGGATCCATTTCGGTAATGATGAAGATTCGCTGCGAAAGTTTATATGAAATAGCAAGCTAAATAATTAAATTACCTGTAAAATAATAAAGTGGAAAATTATTTATTTTATAAGAATCATTTTTCACAATTTAAAAAAGAATGAAAGGTCATTTTAGTAAAAAAAAATTCATTTTCAATTTTGAAAAAATATTTTAAAAAATTTTCAAATTTACATATTAAGCAATGAGCATATAAAAGTGAGTTTTTATTTATTAATAATTATTATAAAATCATTTTACGATTTATGACTTCTTCATAATTTTTTATAAATCTTTTAAATAATTGCTAGAGAGTGTATGATAT
Source organism: Rotylenchulus reniformis (assembly GCA_001026735.1). Classification (NCBI taxonomy): domain Eukaryota; kingdom Metazoa; phylum Nematoda; class Chromadorea; order Rhabditida; family Hoplolaimidae; genus Rotylenchulus; species Rotylenchulus reniformis. The sequence goes on along the minus strand of LDKF01000771.1, from coordinate 17,478 downwards.
TTTGTAGACCGGTTAATGAGGACGATAACAAGAATATTTAATGAATGCCACATAGATAATTCAAAAAATAGACTATAAATACAAAAGACTCATGTGCGTCAATCAACAAATGATTAAAATGTACGGATGATATCGTACTGTTTTTCGAGAAAAAAATCAATCATTATTTAGTTAAATATTCAATACAAACTGATCAAGAATTACATCAATAAAATAAAAATGAAAAAAAAGTAAAAATTTGAATAAATTTTCCACTTTTATATTCCATTCGGCGGTATTCCCCATTTCTGGATTTCTGCTTGCTAATCGGAATTTTGCAACCAAAAAGGACACCAAGGGTATCACTGACATGTGGAGGGGATTTGGAAAGGGGAAGAGGTGTTAGGATCCATCAAAATTCTAAAAATCCAACTTTGAGACATTTCCATAAAAACTCTTGATTGCAAAAAAGAACCCAATAATGGGTTGTTTCCCCAAAAACAATCAAAAGTTTAAATGAATATTGCACAATACATCTACAAAATTGCTATGACAAAATTGCCCGAACTCAAAAATATATTAAGAAAATTGTTCAAAATAGATTTTAAAAAAACGTTCAATTTTGATGCAGTTTTTCATTACCAAAAAATTAAATGAAAACCCAGAATTAAATTTATTTTAATTAATATTTATTCATCTTTTTATTTAAAAAAAAAACAATAAAATTGCTTTATTTTTCAATGTACGGAAATATAGATCGATGACCCATTTGCCGAGTCACTAATTACATAATATTCATTCATTAGATTATAATCAATTTCTTTAGTATTTTATAGCAATAATAATGATATTATATGTATCGATCATGAGACACAAATCTAATTTTCAACTAGCGAAACAATTTATTAAGACCATTCGTTCTTTATCTATATATTAGAACGGTTTTAAATTGATAAAGTAATTGTACTTTTTGTGATTTCATAGAACCCAAAATTTGCAAAATTATATCATTTCCTATCTAGTTTCGCTGAAAGAATAAATCAAATGGAGGCATTCAATTTTTTCCTTTTTTATCTATCAATTTATTTATTTAAATTGAGGAAAATAAAATATTTAATTATTTATAAATATCTAGGAAAAAGGTAAAACTTAATATTTCTCTTGAATTTAATCAAGAAGATATTTTATTTTTAAAAAATAAGAATAAATAAAACCTTCATAAATATGACAAAATAAAGGAATTTATTGTAAATCAATGATTCATTTTTACATATTTATAAAAGCATTCCCATGATAATTGGCATGATTTAAAATTCTGGGTTTACATAGCTTAAAGCTTATTAAGATTTTGATTAAGATCGTTGAAAATTAAATGTAAAAAAGAAGACAAATAACGGAGCAAATTCGGTAAATGGTGTTGTTGAGTTTAATTGACTAAATAAATAAGCATTTCCTATTTATTAAAATCAAAAAAAAACAGAATAAAGACTACTGAAAAATTAAGATTGTAAATATTGATTTTTTGATTAAAAACAAATTTAATCAAAATTTTCATTATAGTGCCAAAAAAAGAATTAAAAGCTCTAAATATATGAACAGAACTTGGGCATCAATTTAAAATAAATTGGAATTATTTTAATAAAAAGCATGAAAATATTAGCGAAAATATATTTTTTATTTTTTAAAATATGTCTATTTTTATATTTTATATTTATATTTATTGCTATCATTTTATCGACCTTTATAAAGACGTTCGGTTGGATCTAATTGTAAGAATAAAAAGGACGAAAAGAATCATGACAATATAATTAAGAAGTAACAAACATATACATTAAAAGGATTAAATAATAAAAAATACCAAATGTTCAAATCATATAATATTAATATTTTTAAATTTCTACAGGATATATTGACATTTTATAGGTTACTGGCTTGGATCACATGGACCACATTCGCTGGTTGTTGATTTAAAACAAAAGATTGACGGAATGCTTTGGAATATTCAATGCTAAATAAATATAGCCTTTGTTTTAAAGAAATATTTTATATACCTGCATAAATAAAGTGTCGGGGTGGTACTGCCAAGTGCGACCAAGAACAAAGTGTTGGCAATGGTTCGAATCACATTTTCGATGATAAAAATTTCCAAATTCAATAGCGGCATAATCAAGTAGAAGAACATTGAATTCTATTATGAAAGATTAATTTTCGAACATTTTTTGCTTACCAACACGTAACAAAAAAGACCAATGGCCAAGTTGATGCTCAATGAGAGCACAAGTTTCTTTTTCATTTTTGAAACTTAATGGAAAATTATTTTTTTTCAAAAAATATATCTTAAATTACTCTGAGATTTTTTGCAAGAAAAAATCAACCAAATTGCTGCATAACACAAAACTTCCACAGAAGTTAGGAATATGAATTTTAAGTTGGTGAAATTTTTATATTCGGGCTGTTGAGCTGGTTCTCCAAAATTGCACATAACCAATCTAAAAATGGCATAGTATTAAAAATATTTGATTCAGGCCTGTTGTATTATATATAAGTCTTATTTTTAGAAAAAAATAAAGTATTCGTTTCAATTTTTAAATTTTTATTATTTTCCATTAAAATACTTGTCGGAATGCAAATATGCGCCATAATAATATAAGCAATTTACAAAAATGGCAATAATGCAAGAAAAAAGGAGAAATATTTTGAAAAGGAAGAACTTTCCGTGTAATTTATACCTGAAATTAAAAAAATGAAATAATAATAAAATTAAAAAATTACCAAACAGGAAATGCAACTCCAAAAAATCGATCAATTGCAATGAAAAATTTAAACATATCCCCAAAAGAAGCCAAGAGCAAGAAAACCGATTGTATAAAGTAGCAAGTTAGAAGAGTGATATAATTGATGCCAAACAAGAAAACGATGAATTTGATGGAATATCCAGCAAGCAAAAATGATATTGCAAATGCATACAAAGCGATCAGAATGTTGCATGGCCGATGCAGGGACCTGAATGAATAAAGAATTTGATACAATATCCAGCATACAAAACCTCAGATCGAAGTGGCAAAAAAGCAATAAATGCAGTAAAAGATCTCCAATTTTTTCAAAAAAAATGATGAAAAATATGGAGAAAAAAATTGAAAAAAGGTTAAAGATGGATGATGTAGTTTTATGCTCTTTTACCATAGTATGATTTTAATTTTTTACTGAAATTATTATATTGCTTGTATAATTTTTCTAGAAAGTCCTAAAAACTTTAAGAAAAATTTTACATATTTTTTAAATATATTTCCTTTTTATAATTTCCACCTTTTAAGGATTAAAAAAATTAGATTTTTTCATTGACTCTATGCTGAATAAATTTCGCCATTTTATACTGAAATCAAAATCAAACAATTAAATTAAAAATTCAGCAACTACAACAAATCTAAAGTCGAGAATTAAGGCTAATGTCTTTTTGGTTATTTTCTGGAATGTTTGAAAGTTTTTTAAAGGAAAATGGTAAATTTCTGTTATACACTGCACCCTGTCGGCGGTATTCCCCCATTTCTGGGGTTGCCAATTGGGCCGTGCTAACAACCACAAGGGTTGTTCAACCACATTGGTAGCTGTGGTGATGTACTGATGGTCGTACAAATTGTCTTTCACCATTTGCTCTGCATCACGGCTAATGGCTACTCGTTGAAGGGATGTGCTCCCCACGGGCTTGAGTATATGTCTGCACGGCGGTGGGATTCGAACCCACGTCCCGGGATTCGCCGTCCCGTGTAATAGACCACTACACCACGCCGCCGACCTTTTTCCGCCGAAATGCTTTTTCATATTAGTAACTTATTTTACTCCAATTTTTAATATAAAAATAAAATCAACTATTTAAATAAATTAAAAATGAGAAAAAATAATTACCTAAGGTGAGTAAAATAATTTATTTATAATTACCAGAATTCATAAACTTACTTGGTTTTAAAGGTGACACAACAAAGACTGGAGTTCAAACCAATTCCCAATAAACAAATCAGCGAAATAAAACCATTAGTTGCAATTTCAATTGGCACGTATCCCTCATCCTTATACAATTCATAGAACTTTAAAACATGAATTATTTCCAAATAATTTTAAAAAATTAATTTGAATTCTTACTGGATCCATAACGATGAAATTTTTAAGCCATATTCGTTCAAACACAAATCAATTATGTGTAAAACTTGCCTTTGAAGTTTAGACTGAATTATTTATTAATTAAATGGAAAAAATATAATTTAAAATATAATATATGTTTACAAAAATTTCCAAACTAATTTAACATATTTCTTGTTGATAGATTTTTTTTGCTTTTTGCATAAAGACTTTCAATTATCTAGTATTATGTTCAATGTAAGATAATATAACTTAGAAAAATGATATCGATGTAATAATTTTTGAAAATTCCATGTTAGTAATTTGAAACTTTTATGTTGGATGTATTACGCAAGTATTTTTTTTTTTGATAATTAGCATTCTCAACTATACGAAATGTGCTTGTATAAGCAATAATTTGCGGAGGAGAGAGAGGTGAGGGGAGGGAATTGAATTTGGGAAATTTTTGCTGCTTGTATAGGCGATAGGCGATAACAAAACAGGCAATTCCGATTCCGAAAGCATATTCTCTATGTTTTTTTGGCTCAATTGCACTTTAGCCGTCCTTAAATATTTTAACCGTCCTTAAAATTTTTAGCCGTCCTTAAAACTTTTAACCGTCCTTAAAACTTTTAGCCGTCCTTAATAATTTTTAACCGTCCTTAAAATTTTTTAGCCGTCCTTAATAATTTTTAACCGTCCTTAATAATTTTTTTTATTCGTGATCAAATGCATAACAACACTTTACATATAAAAATAAAAAAATCAATAAAAAAATTAGTCCTTGAGATTTTTGAAAAAAAATCCAAAATTATTATAGGCTTCCGATTTTTGTAAAAAATTTCTAATTGAAAATTTTTAAATTTTTATAGACCAAAGAAGAACTCGAAATTTTTTTCATAGTTCTCGGATTTCTAGAAAAATTTCAAAATTACCTTATAAATTAATTTTAAAAAGTTTTTAATTGATTTAAAATGAATTTTCATTGATTGAGAAAATTTTCGAATTTTTTTCAATAATTAAAAGACAGAAAAAATTCTTGTCCCCGCGGGGACACCGTCGGGACTCCGCGAAAATCTTTCCCCGTCCCCGCGAGGGTCGCCAGTCCCCGTCCCCGCTGGGATTCCTGCAACTAGTATAATGACTAGGGGGCGACATTTTAGGGAAATCCCTATTTTTTAAAAAGACATGGAATCGTAGGGAAACGCTCAAAAACGCGTTTTTAGACATATTTGAACATATTTTGATGAACTTTTTTTTCCCTATTTTCCCTATTTCTATAAGCGCGGCTAAATTTTTCCCTATTTCTCCCTATTTTGGCTTATTTTTTAAGAAATTCTTCACAAAAATGCAATAAAAACCCAAAATTTTGGATTTTTTGGAAAATTTTTTTGTTTTTTCCGAAAAATTTTTGGAAAATTTTTTCAAAATTTTTTCACAAATTTTTGAAAAAATTCCAAATTTTTTTTTATTTTTTTTTTAAATTTTTATATTGTATGAAACTTCAATTTTTATATTGAAAACATCTCAAGATATGGTTAATTTGGTTTTAAAAAGGCTTTATAAGCCTTTTTANGCCGTCCTTAAAACCTTTAACCGTCCTTAATAATTTTTAGCCGTCCTTAATAATTTTTAACCGTCCTTAAAACTTTTAGCCGTCCTTAAAACCTTTAACCGTCCTTAATAATTTTTAGCCATCCTTAACAATTTATTCGTGATCAATGCATAATAACACTTGAATAAAAAAAATAGTCCTTGAGATTTTTGAAAAATAATTAAAAGACTCTTTGGAAAAAATTCTTGTCCCCGTCGGGGACTCCGTGAAAATCTGTCCCCGTCCCCGCGAGGGTCGCCAGTCCCCGTCCCCGCGGTGACCCGTCCCCGCGGGGATTCCTGCAACCCTAGTATAATGACCATAACGACGATTTATTGCAAATTCAATTTTTTTTAATTTTTATGTTAAGGACGGTTAAAAATTATTAAGGACGGCTAAAGGTTTTAAGGACGGTTAAAAATTTTAAGGACGGCTAAAAGTTTTTAAGGACGGTTAAAAGTTTTAAGGACGGCTAAAAATTTTAAGGACGGTTAAAATATTTAAGGACGGCTAAAGTGCAATTGAGCCGTTTTTTATTAAAGGATTTATTGATATTTTTGATTCATATGCTTTTTAGTTAAAGTTATCGAATAATTAAAGAATTATTTTTTATAAAATCTACACACTATTCGTATGTATTACATTAATAAAAAATTATCAAATACATATAGGCATAAATTATTCTTTGCACGATTGACATAAAAATGGGAAAAAACTACTTCAATTCTTATGTTTGATACTTGGACACAAATATATTTGACAAGTATCATCTTTTTGAAGCTGCCTTGTTTTTCGATTTTAGATTTTTAAAATGTAGTTTGAAAATTTTCACCATCGGCCTTTATCAGGACCACCGCAGCCTACATGGAAACTCGAAAAAAGAGCAACTGACTTGTGAGATGAAGATTTTTGAAAAAATGCATTATGTTATGTATTTGCTATTCCGAGCCAAATACACACACGGAAAATAAGAATAAAATATTCAATCGAATAACGATTGTTTCCAAATATTTAGGAATCGAATAAATAATATTTATTGGGCGGATAAATATCAATTGTGGAAATATCAGGGAATGAAAACGAATGAATAATAAAACACAAAACAAAACTGGGAGGATAAAATGTCACAAGAGTTTGAATGGGAATTTGGCGCCTAACACACCAAGATCTTAAAACCCAAATACCCAACACATTAAAAATTATAATCATAACCAATTTTATTATATAAAAAATAAAGTTATTAAAATTATTGTTCGATCAAAAACTAAACTAATCACAGTCTTTATCACAGTATAGAAACAAATTTTAAAAGCTTTAATACATGAATAAAAAATTATAACAAATTTTAGAATTTACTAGGATTGTTTTATAATAAAATATATGCATTTGTTGATAATATTAGATAATTAAAATTAGCATTATTTTTTATTTTTTATATAATGAATTTAGTTACCGACATTAAATATGAATAAGTTGGATAAATTTTTTTAAAGGATTATAAAAATTTTATTAAAAATGTATTAAGCCATATATAATAAAAGGAGTATATAAATAAAATTTAAATACATAATTAAACTATTGAAGTAACAATTTTTTCATAATATCATATCATAAAAATTTTTGCAGCTATATTCAGTTTATAAAGTTGCTGGCTTGGACCACATGTGCCACATTCACTGATTGTCGATTTTTTCCAAAACTTTGGTGGAATGCCTTGGAATATTCAATGCTGAAAAATTAAACAAAAATCAATCATGGTTAATATGTGATGTGATTTATTTCTATTTTGATATCGTTGAACCTGCAAAAATAAAGTGTTGAAGCAGTGCTGCCAAGTGCGATCACGAATAAAATGCAAACAATGGTCAGAACCACATTTTCAATCATAAAAATGTCCAGGTTCAATAAAGGTGAATTGGAAAAATAATGAATTCTAAAATTATGGAAATATGGAATATTAGATTTTTACTAATACTTACCAACACATAACAAAAAAGACCAATGGTCAAATTGATGCTCAACGAGAGTACAAGTCTCTTTTTCATTTTTGAAACTTAAGGGAAAATGATTTCAAAAAAATTATTCTTAAACTACTCTGAGATTTTTTGCAAGAAAAAATCAGCCAAATTGACACATAGCACAAATCTTCTACGGAAGTAAGATGAATTTGGAATTGGTGAAATTTTTATATTCGGGTGTTGAGCTGGTTCTCCAAAATTGCACATAACCATTCTATAAAAATAATTTTCTTTTTTTATTCTAGCCTAGGTATTTGTTTTTGAAGACATCAAAAATTTTCTTAAAAATTTATGCATTTTTATTTTTTATAAAAAAAATATTATATTGCTTTAAAACAACTTGTCTTGATTAATATATATTTATATTGCTTTAAAACAACTTGTCTTGATTAATATATATATATAATATATTGATATGTAATTAACAAAAATTGCAATAATGCAAGAAAAAATGATAAATATTTTGAAAAAAAAAAATGAATCCTCAATCTTTCGAAGCGAATCTTTCACTGAAGAGACAGAGAAATATAGCGGCAAAATAATACACAGAGAAAAGATGCAAGGAGAAAGTTCATAAAGGAAAACTTTCTCTTCATAAAATCCTAGGGGAAAAATAATTTCCAATTCAAAGGAATTTTTGCGCTGATTATAAGTATTCATCATATGTTTAATTGAAGCAACATTAATCATTGTTATTTATTAATTTTAAACCAACATAGAATAATTTATGACTTATAAATCACAATTAATATCTGATAGAAACTTGATCTTTCGAACTGTTCAAATGATTAGTCGTCAAAAATACAACATTAGTCGGTTGTTGCTGGGTCTTTCCAAAGCATTTGCGAAAAGCGTGGTAATAATCATTGCTAAATTGTACAGTCATGGGTTATATTCGTTCCTTTGATTATTACCTGCAAAAATAGAGTATTGGGGCTGTGCTAGAACTTGCGATCATAAATATTCCGGTTGAAATCGGTAAAATCGCGTATTCAATTGTGAAAATGTTCAAATTCAATAAAGGCAAAATCATGTTGTAGAATATCAAATTCTAAGAAAAAATATTTTAGAAGTGCTATGAGCTAGCACAAATCATATTTATTAAATTTTATTTATTGTAAAAATGGAACTATAAGAGATGCAATTTTTGGCATTTAAAAACATTAAAATATGAATTTAAAAAATATATATATAAATTTACACTACTTTACTTACCAAAATATAGCCTATCAAGCCAATAAACATGATAACACTTAGAGACAACATAAGTTTTTTATTTTTTAAAGAAACTAAAATTTAAAAAATATATAAATAATATTTTGTAAAATTTACCATCTGATTTTCTGCAATAAATCATAGCCCAAATCAGGGCATAACACATAAAATCGGCAGAATAAATGACTAGGAAAGAATAATTTGAGAAATTCACAGTTTCCGCTTGACGAGCTGGTTCGCCAAAATTGCACATCACCGGTCTAAAAGTTTAATGTATTGGTTGTTTTTTATTTTTTACCAACTTATCCCAGTGCAAGCTGGATCCATAATAAAAAAAGCAATTTGTGATTAATGAATTGGTGCTAACCAAAATTAGCATCACTTTGAAAAGAGCAAATTGTCCACGCAATTTGTACCTGTTAAATATGAATTTTATTATGACGCTTCCTATGGATAAAAGATTAATTATTTTTTAGATTAAATTAATGTTATAATATAATATTATAATATTATAGTACTCACCATATCGGATAGAGAAACCCAACAAATCGGTCAATTCCAATGCACAATTGCAATTTTCCACCAATATTTGTACCGATAAGAGGAATAAATTGAATGAAATAGCAAGTTCGAAGTGTGATGTAATTGATTCCGAATAGGAAAATGAAAAATTTGAAGGTATAACCGAACAGCAGAAACGATATGCAAAAGGCATAGAGAGCGATCAGAATGTTGCAAGGAGAGTGCAAGGATCTAAAAAAATTAATAATAAATTTTGAAAATTGAAAATTTGTAGAAAATGAAACATTTATTTAAATTTATAGTTATTTACTTTGTTTTCATCGTAACATAGACAAGACTCAAGTTAAGAAAAATCCCTGTAAAGCAGATCAATGCAATCACACCATTTGTGCCAATCTCGATCGGAATAAGTCCTGCATCCTTGTACAATTCGTAAAACTGAAAAAATAAAAATTTCAAAATGAATAAAAAATGTATATAAAAAAAGAAACGAACCGGGTCCATGAAGAACTAACTGAATCACCCGAGTTGGTTAGTTATTATAAATATATTACTGAATATTGAACTTTCTCAATTTGAGCCAAAAAGATCAACCATGTCATTATGTTTATTCTTTACAAGGTAGCAATTTGAGAGTCCATGGTCAAAAGAGATCATTTCCGATTGCAACTATTAATACACAATTTATGTGATTTTTTTTTGAAAATAATTAGTTTACTTGCAAATATAAATGACAATTTTAGTAAGCTAAAAAGAAAACGTGGGCGGAAAGATGAGAACTTACTTGGCTATATGTTAAAAAGTGACGATGGCATTCATATGCTAAGGGACTATTAAAATTTTGAACGCATTAATATAAATTAATCTTTATTAAAGGACAGAATTCCGGGAATTTTGAAGTTTTTGCACTTTTTTGAAATTTTGAACAAATAATATTTTTTAGGAAAACGATCAATTTTTCTGCAACTGGTCTGTCCCCTTTTGAAGTTATGAGTTAGAAAATCTAAGAGATTATATGCCTTAATTCTTTTTAATTCCATGTGATATTTATTGTTTACAAAAATATTAATTGATTATTTATAGACTTCTAATGAATTTATTCAGCTATTTTTAATTTTAAATTCATTTTAATTTAATATTTTTATAGCAATTATAATATAAATTTTTTAATTTTTTTAAGAAAAAACAATATCTACTGAATAAGGCATATGTATAAATTATTCCAATTCTTTATTTTCCTTAAGGTTGGTTACCATAGAGTTACATATTCCTAGTAAGTAACTATTAAAGTAAATAAGGTGTAATTTTGAGGTAAATTTTGCCAAAAATTGTTCTTTTGTAAATTTGATCAAACAAATGGTGACTAACAATGAGCTGGTGTCAAAGTTAATATAAATATAATTATTTAAAAATAATAAAAGGAAATAAAATTGTGTACTACAATCAGCTGTAAGGAATGATTTTCTCTGCTATCCTATTAATTTTAATTTTTACTATTATTTATAATTATAAAAATTTTTATATAATATATGCACTGCATTAATTCCACGTAAAAGATTTTCCGGGCAAAATTCCTTCATTTTTTGGGAAAAAAATTCTCGGGAGTATATGCACTGCATTATATAATATATGCACTGCATTAAATTCCACGTAAAAGATTTTCCGGGCAAAATTCCTTCAATTTTTAGAGAAAAAAATTCTCGGGAGTGCCATGAATGGTTAATAGCCGATGGGACTTGAACCCACGACTTAGAACCCGTGACTTATTTATTCTGCGGGAAGATATGGGCATTTTGCATATTTGCAAAATGGAATTCCTTACAAGATGATTTGTCGATAAAAAGTTCAATTTACAAATGATTGCTTAAGTATTTATGTATAAAGAATAGAATTAATTATTCTTGCTCACAGGGCTCTGATTCCATAAGTGCTACATAATTATTTTACTTAGATTTAAATTGGATAAATTTTCTCTAATTTTTTTTTATTATACATAGATTATGTTTAATGATCGACTGCATAAGTTTATTCATTATATTTTCTGGTAATTCGATTCTTCCTTAATACTATGGTTATTCATCTTTAAATAAAAAATTCCAATTTATATATTGGCGATAAAAATGATATTAGATGAATATAAAGAGAAATTAATATCTGATATGGGTTAAACACCTTCAACTTTAAAATATTGAAAATTTTACCATAAAATGCTAGAGTTGGAAAATTTGGATTGAATATTTCGGAAAATTACTTATTGCAACCCAAATTTGGTATTGCGTTTAAAGTGGAAATGGAAATTCATCTATTAAATGATTTAAGCAAATTTGTAAAGGAACAACTATATTTATTAATATTTACTAACTTATTAACAAATGAATAAATTAATGTTTTAAAGAATGGAACGGCTAATAACGAAATTTCCTTAACCTATTTTGTTCATTTTTTTCGGAAAAGATCGAAAATCGACTAAAATTATTGTAAATGACAGTTTTTCAAATAAAAACTAAACTGCTCTTTATGATCAAACTATGAACTTTATTAAATTTTTTCTTTTTTTATATGTTTAGCATTTTTGTTAACCATCTTAATGTTCCGACCATAACTTATTAGTTCAAAAATAAATAAAAGTACCTAAGTCAAAAAATGTAAGCCAAGATGAATTGGTTTGAG
>LDKF01000770.1:106391-116887 GCA_001026735.1 Rotylenchulus reniformis | reverse complement strand
AAAAACAAAAATGATTTTGTCAACCAAATAAAAAACGCAATACCACGAATTCATGTTGTTGAGCTGCTTCCTGAATATTTTCTTCATCAAAATGCTGGAAAATATGTTCTTCATCCATAGATTCAGTGTAAAATTTAATTTCAAATAAGAGACATTTATTATTATCTTAAATATGTTTCTTATCAGGGCTGTGCCGAAAGAAAATTTTTTCGAAATCGAAAGTCGAAATCGAAACTCAAAATTTAAAAAATCGAAACCGAAATCGAAATCGAAAAAAAAACCTCGAAACTTTCGATTTTCGAAATCGAAATCGAAAGTAATCGAAAGTTTAAAAAATTAAAAAAAATAAAAAATAGCAAAAAATTGAAGGCTCTTATACAGTTTACCCCCCACAAAATCAAATTTTTCAAAAGTGTGACTAGAAATTATAGAAAAACAACATCAATTTCTCAAAATAACAAAAAATAAAACATTTGAAATAAAAAATAACAAAACTTTACATTAATTTGAAATAATTTTTGGTCACACTTTTGAAAAATTTGAATTTGTGGGGGGTAAACTGTATAAGAGCCAAATTGAATAAATTTTTCATTGGATAAAAAGAATTGAAATTAAATAAAAATCCCCAAAATAAAATCCTCAATTTTCTCTAAAAATTTAGCAATTTTTTTACTCTAAATTTGGGGCTTCGGCGGTCCCCATAGAGGCCGCCGGGAGAAATTTTTGAGATTTTAGACCAATTTCTTAATAAAATTGGTCAATTTTTTCTTCCTCTTTTTCGATTTTTTCCCCTCTTTCCTCCCCCGACCCCCTCCCCCGAAATAAAAATTTTTCGGGCTTGAGGGGAGTACGTACCCCTCGTACCCCCACCATAAAACCGCCACTGGCAGTTCGGAGAAAATTTTTGAAATTTAGTCCCGTTTCCTAAGGAAAATTTGAGCCGATTTTGGAAGAAATCCAACCAAAAATGATGAATTTCGTTAAGAAAAATGTATTAATTTTTAAAAATTTTCTCCGGCGGCCCTTATCAGGGCCGCCGGAGTCAAAAAAGTCGAAACTCGAAATTTCGAGCCCTTTTTCATTTTTCGACATCGAAATCGAAATCGAAAAAAAACCTCGAAACTTTCGATTTTCGAAATCGAAATTTCGGCACAGCCCTGTTTCTTATTATTAGAGAAAAAAATTAGACATGAAACTTGCCATCAAAATAAATTAAAATATATGAAATCAACGTCAGAAACTATGGAAATCCCTTTAAGTTATAATTTTTTGAAGCGATTTTTATTTGCAAATCTCCGCGCGATGACACAATGTGAGGAAGGAACAATTTGGAGGAGATATTTATTTGGAGGTGGAGGTCCACGCCCAATCCAATGAGTGACACGTTCACTTCGATTCGATGAAAAAGAGTAGAGATGCACGAGAGTCTCGGTCTCGAGTCGAGACTTTTCTCGCATTTTTTGGGTCTCGGTCTCGAGGTAGAGCCAAGAACTACAATGAATTTACGTAGAAAAATCCTATTAGAACAACAATTCTAAAGTTGCTCATTTATTTATAAATAGGACTTCGGCTATACTCTCTAAATTAAATAATAATTAGGGAACGGATAATTAGGCATTTAAAAATGACAAAATAGGCACAAAAATGCCAAAATAGGCACGAAAAATCGCCAAAAAGTCAAGGAATTGCATTAAAACATGTTCAAAAAGTAATAAAACAAGTGAAAAATAATGCCAAAACAATAATGTTGACAGAAATGTTATTTTATATTCACGTCTTCAAAATTTCACATTTCGTTTAAAATGCCGAAATTTGAACAAAATGGGCATGAAGGGCCAAAAAAATTATAAAAAAGTTAAAAATGACTAAAGCTGCAAAAAAGGCACGAAATATCAAAAATTTCCAAATGTTTTTTAAAAAATGGAAAAAAATGAAAATTAAGGCATTTTGGCTAAAAATTGCAAAATAGTAGAAACTAAGCTCCAAAATGCCAAAATAGGCACAAAAAAGGGAAGTAGGCAAATATGCATGAAAAAGGCTAAATAGGCAAAAATAGGCAGGCGCTACCAAAATTCGGCCAAACCAAAATTCGGCCATACAGCCAAATAGCCAAGATTCGGCCAACCAGCGAAAAGACCAAAATTCGGCCAAACCAAGATTCGGCCAAACCAAATTTCTATTTATACATAAAAATCAATAACAAAGTAAAAAAAATGAGGAAGGACTGTCCAATAGGTGCGGGCTGGATGATTTTTATTTATTTATTTATTATACGCTCTTAGGCGCAAGGTCAACAGCAAAGTATAAAAATGAATATAAGAACATAAAAATCCGAATAATATATGAAAATTTGTCAACGTGAAGGCAAATTATGATCGATTTGTGCGAGATCGAAATTGTCAAGAAGTTTGGCAAACATAGATGGGTTATTTTTACGTATTTCGATTTTTTTAGATTTTTTAATACAAAATTTTTTAATATTGGGCTCGCCGATGTTCAATAGGTGAGTGCTGTATGATTTTTGATTTTTTAATNAAAGTATAAAAATGAATATAAGAACATAAAAATCCGAATAATATATGAAAATTTGTCAACGTGAAGGCAAATTATGATCGATTTGTGCGAGATCGAAATTGTCAAGAAGTTTGGCAAACATAGATGGGTTATTTTTACGTATTTCGATTTTTTTAGATTTTTTAATACAAAATTTTTTAATATTGGGCTCGCCGATGTTCAATAGGTGAGTGCTGTATGATTTTTGATTTTTTAATGCAAAATTTCTTATTGTTGGGCTCGCCTTCGGCGAGCCCAATATTAAAAAATTTTGTATTAAAAAATCTAAAAATCATCCAGCCCGCACCTATTGAACATTGCATTTGGCCTAAGCCCCCCACGGTGAAATAGATCGCCGGTTTTTCTATAAGTAGCCGGTCGATAATGTTGAGATTCAGGCCGAAATAAAGAAATTTGGTTTGGCCGAATCTTGGCTTTTTGGCTGTATGGCCGAATTTTGGTTTGGCCGAATCTTGGTTTGGCCGAATTTGGTTTGGCCGAATTTTGGTTTGGCCGAATCTTGGTGCAGCGAATAGGCAAATTAAAATCCACTCTAGAAGGTTCTACGATAAAAATTAGGCACCGGGAGAAACGCCTTGAATCCTCAATTTTACGAAGCGAATGCCTTATTATAAACTGGCATAGGAAAAGCGAGTGAGCAGAGAAAAAGAAATCAGACAACAATATGTTTTAACACAACGTGCTTTCCCGTCATAAAATTGAGGAGCTAAAATGAAAATTGGAATTCTCTGGCTTTTCTACGCTGATTATAATCAAGTGGAAAATGCGTTTTTCGTGGTTATTTGGCCGTAGGGATGCCAGGAAAAAATAGGCTACATCGTCTCAAAGATTCAGAGAGAAAATTATAACCTTTTTTTCTGACTCCAAAAAAAGGAAGAAGATCGACGCAAATCACCCCCGGACAACTCACCCCAACGATTTTGTTTTTATCATAACTCATCAGTCAGCTCAGAATCAACCTAGAGTTTTGATCTTGGTGTCAAGATAGAGCTATATATATATTGCAAATATTTAAAAAGAATTATCCGAATTGGCTAAGTGCGAAAAAAAAGTTATAGCCAGATTAAGCCACAAAACCAGATTTTGGCCAAGATGTGGCTATAATTTTTTTCGCACTTGGCAAATTCGGATGATGTTTTTTGCATATTTATAGTAAACATTCAGCTCTATCATTCTCGTATGTTTAAAAAATGATCTATATACTGAAACGAATATCTTTTATCATTTGCTATTCATTCTTTATAGCTCGTTTTTTGTCAGCGATGATTACCACAAAGCGTCATAAGTAGGGTCAATTTTTATATGCAAATGTATTTTTTTTTGCGGGCACAGAACGATCTGAAAATCACGTAAAATACAATAAAAATTGGGCGCCGGGAGAAACGCTTTAAACCATCAATTTTATGAAGCGAATTCCTTATTATACGCTGCTATAGAAAAATAGAATGAACAGAGAAAAATAAATCAGACAACAATATGTTTCAATGCAGCATGCTTTCGCGTCATAAAATCGAGGAGCTAAAATAAAAATTGGAATTCTCTGGCTTTTCTACGCTGATTTTACATTTTTAGCACGGTTTGAATGATCTAGCATGGATTTCTAACTGCATATTTTTGCATATTTTCGACTTTGTGCATATTTCGCATATTTTGTTCATATTTGAGCATATTTTGGGAAATTCTACAATGGTTTTTATAATTTTCAAAGAAAAATGGCCAAATTTTTTAAGAAATCACATTGTTTTTCAAAAAAAAAATTTTAAGCGGGCTGATCGCTTTTCCGATGGCGACGAGGGTAGCATACAATTAGGGTTTAGTCCAGGGTTTCTATCGAAAAATTTTCAAAATAAGAACATCAGGCTCAAAAAATAAGATTTTAAGGTCAAAAATAAGAACATTTTGTATTTGGCNAAAAAGTCGATTTATTCATTCAATTTTATATCAAACTTGGTTTTTTCATTCTCCATAATCTGTTTGGACAATTTATGGGTTGAAATGAGCATATAATACAATCTTTTACGAATTTTGAACCCTTTTTAAGGAACAGTTTTGTGCGGTGCCGGCGGTCCCGACAGGGGCCGCCGGAGAAAATTTTGAAAATTTAGATCTCTTTTCTTAAGAAAATTGATCATTTTTT
Source organism: Rotylenchulus reniformis (assembly GCA_001026735.1). Lineage (NCBI taxonomy): Eukaryota > Metazoa > Nematoda > Chromadorea > Rhabditida > Hoplolaimidae > Rotylenchulus > Rotylenchulus reniformis. The sequence continues at coordinate 112,176 of LDKF01000770.1, read as the reverse complement.
GGTTTCGGCGCCGTAGAATATTTCTCACTTTAGGCCTTTTTATTTAAAGAAATTTATTCTTTTTTTTTGCTTTAGAATCATTTTAAATTAATTTCAGTGTTGAGGGATGCCGGCGGTCCCGACAGGGGCCGTCTAAGAAAATTTTGAAAATTAGACCTTTTTCCTTAACAAAATCGGTCATTTTTTGAATAAATTCTTTAAAAAATCCAAAAATAAGGACAAGGGTCCAAAATAAGAACAAATCTTACAAATAAGAACATTTAAAATTTGTAAGATTAGGACCCCCAAAATAAGAACATTTCTTACAAATAAGAACAGATAGAAACCCTGGTTTAGTCAGAGAAAGAGAAAAGCGTTTTTTACTTATTTATATGTAGCAGACAGAATTTCAAATGCTCTTTTTACTCCAAATTTATTTCTCTGTCCATTTCTCAGAAAGCAGAGAAAGAAATTAAGAAAATATTACACCCTCGTTACAAAATTATGACCTCGCCCAAAATTTTAGCGTTCCACCACCTTCCGCCAAGCCGATTGGGCTGAAATTTTACACATTATTAACATATAAGAAAATAATAAGATCCTCCAACTTTCATGGAATTTCATTGAGCAGAAAAAAGGGGTACTTTTCCAGTTTACCCCCCCCCTGGAATTTTTTTAAATATTTTTTCTGCTAAAATTAACCAAAAATCTTATTGGTAGAAGTGATCAGGGGGTTTTGACATGTGCTGAGGGGGTTTTGACATGTGCTGAGTTCGAATCTGATGTCAGATTTATCGTATGATTTCGTCAAATCTATGATTTTGTCATCTTTTTCGTTTTCATCCGATTGTGGTAATGCACTATAGTGTAAAAGATGATAACAACACAAAATCATAGATTTGACGAAATCATACGACTAATCTGACATCAGATTCGAACTCAGCACATGTTAAAACCCCCTGATCACTTCTAAAAGTAAGATTTTTGGTTAATTTTAGCAAAAAAAATAAAATAAATTCCAAGGGGGGGGTAAAATGGAAAAGTACCCACGGTATCAGTAGTCGAGGAGTACCAGTATACAGTACTCAGTGCTAAAAAACTGGAAAAAACTGAACTGGTTTTAACACTGTTGGGCGAAAAATACCAGTTTCAGTACCCAACCTAGTGCACTGGTAAATACTGTACAGTGCCACTGTTACTGTTCGATCTCTATTTTAAACCATTTTGAAATTTATGTGGGGTAAACTGCATAAGAGCCGAGATTTGAATTTTTTGTGTACTTTACTGCATCAACGCGAAATATTTGCAAATTTTCAGATATTTTTGGCAATGTTATTTTTATGCCCGATCAGCCGGTCAATACCCTCTGCTGCATCCATCAATCGCTTTACTTTGCGGAAAATTTCCATGCTTTCAACCACCGACCACGGTCTTTCGGGGACTTTGTTCGCCTTCCCGTCCTCCTCCAAATGTGTGGGAACTCAAAGCATTGCCGTCATCTCTTCGGTTCGGCAACTTTCCACTAGGGACATATTCTTTCGGGATTTGCCTGCGGAGTTGACCAGTCGGATCCCCGACCCTCCGGTCCCTGTTCCCAAACCATCACTTGTGGAGATGATCAGCAGTGGCCAGAGTGTGCTGGACGAGCTGGAGTTGTGGAGCTGGTGGAAGCCATCCAGTTGGTTGCGATACGGAATGGAGATGGCGCATCTCAGCCTTGACCTGCCTTGGTGGGCCACAATCATTGCATGTGAGTGGCAATTGAATAATTGTTTCTGAGGAGGTTACTTTAAGCCACCGTCCTACTGAGAGTAGTGCTCTGTCCTCTTCCCATAGCCATGCAGAAAATGACCACCAAACAGCAACAATATGCTCCCGAACTTCTCGAATTCAGAGAGCGGACTCAAAAAGCTCAACGCGAGGGGAATAACGCGCTTGGTGAGTGTGCAAGCAAGCAATTGGTTGGGAAATTTGAATGATTTTTGCGCCTCTTAAGTAATGCAAGTACTTTGGGAGCAAAGGGACTTTATGAAACAAAAGGTTTTCTCCAGCGAATCGCCCCGGACTGACCATTCTTCTTTCAGGGCATTAATGTGTACGAAGTGTTTCCGCTGGTGCTGTGCAACGGACTCGTGTTTCTGAGCCAGTTCTTTGCGCTAAAGCGGTTGGCGGTGTCCAAGTACCCGGGAATCGAGAGTCAGGGTCTCTTCTGGTTCAAGGACCTCAGCGTGGGCGACCCCTTGTGGGTTTTGCCTTTGATTTCTGCGACAACAATGCACTTTGTCTTTAGGGTTGGTTCGCGCGCATTTTCTCATTTAAAAGGAATTCCCCAATTTCAGTTTGGACTCGAAACTGGCAGCATGGCCACCCAGGGGACTTATGTAAAATACGGGATGCTCTACGGTGTTCCGCTGGTCATCCTCATCTGCGCCAATCAATTTTCATCCGTAAATCAGGGACTTTGGGGCCTGTTTTTTTTTAATTTTCCAACAAATCAAGGCAGTCTGTCTGTACTGGTGCACCAGCAACTTGATGACCTTGACGTATTCTTACCTGTTTCGCATCGAAAGAGTCCGGAAAATGCTCAAAATGCCACCAATAACCCAGAAAGAACACAGATCCGCGGGAATGCCCTCTCTGCGACTTTCATCTATCAAAGAAGAATGGAGGAAGGGTGGGTCATTTTTGAGTTGCATATTAAGAAATTAGAAAAATTGAGAAAAGGGCGGAATTACGATTTGTTTAAGCTCGTTCCACGGCGAGTGTGCCGACTCTTGAAACTTTAAAAAGGGCAGATTTGGAGCAATTTCGAAAGGTAATTGGAAGAAATATATTTATTTGTTGGCATTGCCCCTTTAGGCTGGACGCGGAAAGCCCGTTATTCCCGAAAAAGGCAGCAAAGAGTAGGAGGAGGAGGGGAATATTCGCTGCCAAATTGTGTTTCATTTTTTTGTTTTACAAATTTGAATCTTTGACACTTTGTCTGTCCATCCGTTAAAAATGTATCTTCTTCAGTCGGGCAACAGTTCCTCCCCTTCGTTCCCTTCGAACAGCTCCGTCCCGTCCTCCAGTACCCCGCCCCTCCTCAGCCCGGTCATGGGTCGTCCTGCTGCTCCCGGGGATGGGCTCTGCTCGGTGCCGCTCATCGGTCCCTTCCAAACCAGATCTGCTGCCGCTGTATTCGGGGAAAATAAATCCCTCGTACAAATAGTTGGTCCTTTAGTGACGGTTTCAGAGAGATCCAGGTTAAAATTGTTTTCGCCGAAAATCGGAAGAAAAAAATGGAAAAATAAAGTTACAGCGGCTTCATCATTCTTTAAATTTTAAAAAACTAATTTTTAATAATTATAATTTCTTTTTAAATGCCCAAATGCTCACATTTATGCAACAAAACACATGTTGTCAAAATTAAACAAAACTGCGAAAAGTTGTCCAAAAACAAATTGTGGAATCGGGTGCTTTTCCAAATGTACTACCTTTGTTATTTTTCGCCATTACCATAGGTGTTTTAAAGAAGGGGGTGAATCGGAGGAAAAATATAAAAACGGAAAAAGAACAAAAAAAAGATAATTTAAAAATCGACAACCAAACAAATCAATTTCTTTAACCAACAAATCAATTTAAATTTCGCAGTTTCCACTCTACAAATTTTGCGAAGGCTTTATGTCACCATTTTTATTATTATATATTTTTGGAAACTTTATGCCGAATTGGCCGCAGTTTATTTTCTCAAAAATCTTGGCCAATAATCCTACCCCCTCCTTCCCCCTATTATCTCACCCAAGTAAGAACCAGGTTTTGTTGGTAACGACCGAAAAATTAAAATATAAGAAGGCAATACTAAATTTGGTCCCAGGTCCAGAAAATTAGAACAAAAATTGATTAAATTTCTTAAGAAAAAGACCTTAAATCTCAAAATTTTTACCAGACAGAAAAATCCGAACTTTTTACAAAAAGAACAGAATTCCCCTCAAGCCTTAAACCCAAATCCTGGATACACAGGGTTTTTTTTATATATATAAAGTGTTTTTCAACTGCTTTGTAAAGAATGTTCGGATTTTTGACCAAGAAATTTGATTTTTTTTGGGCTGCTGGATGTTATTTTTTCAATAGAAACCCTAGGATACATCCATTCATGTCCTCCCCTTCCTCCGCCTCCTTTTCACCCTCTTCTTTTTCCGCTACTGCTCTGACAAGTGAGTCCCGAATGATCCGAGTATCGAAACAGCCACAGGACTAAAATTTCAAAAAGCAAATATATGCAGAATTTTATGCTCTATCTTTTGGCTTATTTGTTTTTTTTGGATTTCTCGGAAAATTTTTGAAATTTAAAAAAAAAACGCGATTTTTCGCATTTTTTCGAAAATTTCGAAAAATTTCAAAAATTTTCCGAGAAATCCAAAAAACCAAATAAGCCAAAAGATAGAGCATAAAATTCTGCATATATTTGCTTTTTGAAATTTTAGTCCTGCAATAGCTAAAAAAAGTTATGGCTGTTTCGGTACTCGGATCATTCGGGACTCAGATAGGTAGCCTCTTTTTCTGCCCTCACTTTCTCTCTCCTCTTCCTCCTTTCTTTTTCACCCTCTTCTTTTTCTGTCCCCGCTTTCTCTCCCATATTCTTCCATCCTCTACTATCCTCTACTATACTGCGGCCGCCAGAGCGAGGCCGATTTAAATCCATTTTTGCGCTCGAGCGTGAACTTTGAAACGAAAAGTACAGTTTGGGTTATAACTTGGTTTAAACGGGGTCAGCTCAATAGAACCCAACCGCTGCCCCACGATTCGTCTAAACCACGATTCGTCTAAGCCATGATTCGTCTAAACCACGATTCGTCTAACCAGCCAAAAAGTCACGATTCGTCTAAACAGCCAAAAAGCCACGATTGGTCTAGACCATGATTCGTCTAACCAGCGAAAAAGTCACGATTCGTCTAAAGTGATTTACATATAAGTGTCACCTATCTCTTACATTTTGAGAAAATACGTACAAGTGTCACGCACAAGTAGGTAGGGTATTCACATACTAAAAACACGTGAAAAATACTGTACGTGAGTTAACACGTGTCATTGAAAAAACCAGTAGTATGCAGCACGTATTTCATGAAGTTCGTGTACGTACTACAGGAATACCGTACTCGAGTATTACAGTACACGCATGAGGTAGACACGTACTAAAAGCACGTGAAAAAACTGGTACGTGAATTAGCACGTGTCGTCAAAAAACCGACAGAACGCACTTGCCGTTGTACTTGTCATTGCATCACGCACTTGCCGTTGTACTTGTCATTGCATCACGTACTTGCCGTTGTACTTGTCATCGCATCACCTACCGTATTTTTTGAACACCAAGAATTCAAAAAATTTTGCTGTTTAGACAAATCATGGTTTTTTGGCTGATTAGACGAATTATGGTTTAGATGAATCATGGCTTAGACGAATCGTGGCTTTTTGGCTGTTTAGACGAATCGTGACTTTCTGGCTGGTTAGACGAATTATGGTTTAGACGAATCATGGCTTAGACGAATCGTGGCTTTTTGGCTGTTTAGACGAATCGTGACTTTTTGGCTGGTTAGACGAATCGTGGTTTAGACGAATTGTGGTAGCGCCGAACCCAACTCACTAGAACCCAGAAACTTCGCTTCATTCAAAAACTTTTTTTAGACATTGCTAGGCCAAAACTATAAAAAGCAAAAAGGTATAGAATTTTAAGGCCCCACTTTTGGCCTTTTTGGTTTTTCGAATTTCCCTGAAAAATCTTGAAATTTTGGAAAATTTCGAAAAAAATGCAAAAAATCGATAATTT
>LDKF01000770.1:68369-79780 GCA_001026735.1 Rotylenchulus reniformis | reverse complement strand
CCCTAAATACGCTATCTACTGCTTCCTGCGATCGAGACACAAACCCTCTTGTTAATGTATGCTGCTGGCCTCTTCCATAAATTAATTCCAAATCGAAGTCGGTGCTTTCCCAACGCTATGGCCCCCCTAGGGTGACGATTCTACCATATCATAGGCCGGGTTCAGTTCCCCGAGCGGAAAAATATCTTTGCGTTAAAATTTAAAAATATGAAGAAGCAAATTCGGCATTAATATAGTAGCAATTGGCGATCAATAGAAATCTAATTAATTAATTTTTATAAAATTGTAAAAAAATTCCATCGGAATTATCTCATCACTACACTACTTCAGCAACCGAGTTGCCCATTTGGATATGCAAAATATAATACAAAACAATACAATAAAGGGGGCGGGCTTGTACACCTATGACTTGATAACAATTAACTAATAAGAGATAAAAAGTCGAATGGATTTTATAAATTTGCATTGGCGAATAAATTAAGGTCACCAATGCTCCGGTGCTCATCCTCGGTAACAAAATTGACAAACCAAATGCATTGGGTGAGGATCAACTCAAATATTATCTCGGAGTCCAACAGTATTGTACCGGTAAATGGGTAGTATGTGGCCATGTTAATCCCTTATTTCCATGCATTTAGGGAAGGGACAAGTGTCGCGTACGGACCTGACAACGCGTCCTTTGGAGCTGTTCATGTGTTCGGTGCTACGACGCCAGGGATACGGCGAGGGGTTCCGTTGGCTTTCCCAATATTTGGAATGATAACGCGAAAAGAAACATAAATTTGCTGCAAACTTTCCGCCAGGGACGAACTATCTGTGCACACCGTCATCACATCCATCCACATATATTATTACCCTCAAATTAACGAATTTTATATGCATCACCTGTTTTACGAGTGATTTTATTTTATTTTAAGATCAAGTCAAGCTGTGGATAAACCAATTTGGCCAAAATGGTCATTAAAATAAATGAATAAGCATTTATCCAAAATGCCAAATCACACAGCGGTCCAGTTAACAACCCAATACAAAAAATCGGATAAATTACCCTCTATACCTATTTTTCCAATTCAATCTTTTGATTTCTAAGAATAAAATGATAGGAAAATCCATATTTTAATTTTAGATTGGGATTAACGCAGCAGCACATATCTTTTAAAAAATTGGATTTGAAAAATTTTATGTGGAGCTTGACAGGCTCTTTGACGGTGGGTCACTGTGAAATTGTAATAGGACAAACTTTATGGGAGGTTCCCGAGAGGTTACAGTCCGATTCTTTCAGGACCCATTCTAATGTATAGTAATACATTAACAAGGGGGGTATTCGCAGGGGGTCGATCACAGGGGGAGGTGGGGGGGGGGAAAGGAGGAGAAAAGAAATAATGAATGAAGACAACAATCAGCAGCAGTTGGGTCAAATGCGAACCCTCCTAACGTGTGTGGGAGGCGCCAGCGGCCCCAGTTAGGACTATGGGCAAAAATTCTAAGAATTTTGAGCTTCTTTCTAAAGAAAATTTGGGTCATTTTTGCTCGTTTTTCTTACTGTACAAGGAAACATTCCCAACTGTAAGTCGGAATTTACATACTCCATTTTGACCATTTTATAGAACATGGGCGCAAACCATGGAAAATTTAAATGCCCTCATGGCTAGGAACCAGTTATTTATTTTTTATTTTAAACTTTTTAACAATCATCCACCCATTGATGGGTGGCTGTCATCGATATCGATCATCCAGTTTGCTGGTCCATTATTTTTTTAATCCAAAAGTTGGAAATGTGCTCGTTATCTGAAGCGAAAAAAGTGGGTTGAAACGAGAGAATGCTCATGAAAAAGAAAATGAATGCTAATGCAACAAAATGTCTACTTTACTGTGCAACAAAATGTCTACTTTACAAAATGTCTACTAGGCTAAAATTATCAAAATGTCTACTAAGGTAAAAATTATTAAAATGTCTACTGATTAAAATGTCTATTTTCAAAATGTCTACTAGGCTAAAATTATCAAAATGTCTATTTTCAGAATGTCTATTGGGCCTAAATCACATCCTAGAGGCAGTTTATAATATCAGTTTATAATATACAGTTTATAATATATATTCATACTATCTATGGCATCCGTGGGGGGCTTAGGCCAAAAGCCATGTTCAATAGGTGCGGGCTGGATGATTTTTGATTTTTAAATGCAAAATTTGTTAATATTGGGCTCGCCGAAGGCGAGCCCAACAATAAAAAATTTTACATTTAAAAATCAAAAATTATACAGCACTCACCTATTGAACAGTCCTGCCTCTTTTTTGGCTTTTATTTGAATAGCAAAAAAGGAAAAATTAATCATTTTTAAGTGATATACGAAAAATAATTTTTTGACATCAGCGTCAAAAAGTTGCGTCAGATGACGCATTGCGTAAAAATGGACGTAAGAATCGGATTCAGCGTCAAAAACTGCCCCTAGGATGTGATTTAGGCCTAGTAGACATAGACTTTTCAATCAGTAGACATTTTAATAATTTTTACCTTAGTAGACATTTTGATAATTTTAGCCTAGTAGACATTCTGAAAATAGACATTTTAATCAGTAGACATTTTAATAATTTTTATCTTAGTAGACATTTTGATAATTTTAGCTTAGTAGACATTTTGATAATAGACATTTTAATCAGTAGACATTTTGATGAGTAGGCCTTTTGTAGCCATGCCCTCATGAAAAAGAAAATGAATGCTAATTGGTACTGTAGCACGTCCGCCAACTTTTGGGTAAAAATAATAGATCAGTAATCTAAAACTATGATTTTTCCTTTAAAAATCGTCAAAATTTTCTCGGAAACCCCTCTCCCAGTGGTGGGATAATTCCCCCACCCCCCCCCCCTCCCCCTCTAAAATTTTTTTCTGATTACGCCCCCGCTCCCCAACAAATATATTTATTTTTTAACTTGGTAAAATCTTGCTTCATTGTTAAATAATCAACAAAAAGGAAGGGAAAGTGGCATAAGTGATCAATTCAAAAATGAACAAATAAAGAAAGCCAATCAATCATCAGTTACGGATTGCCACGAATCGAAGATCGGCATCTTCGGAATCCGGACGGGGTGGTTGCACGGATGAATTGAGGGCAGCGAAGCGGGTGAACATCTCCAGCGTGCCCTCAAGGGGATAAACAGCATCGCTCAAATAGAACTTTTCCTTGTTGGCCTGTCCCAGAGAATCCCTGGTGATGTGGAGATAGCCGCAACGATGGAACTCCGACCCGAAACTGGACGGATTCTGCGGAAACATTGACGAGGCCGAGCCGGTAGCAGGGCCGCCATTGTTGTTGTTCGCATCGGTTTGAGTTGAATCCGAGCCGAAGGTGCGCTTTAAACTTCCTGGATGTGAAAACAACTAAAGTTTTTTTTTGTTTTTTTTATTTTATGTGTTTAACTCTCCCCTCTCCACATTCCTCTTTTTCTCTTCCCTTTGTAAAACAATAAACTCACTAAGTGCTCTAGCGGCAAAATCCCAAACAACTTGCCACTTGTGGTCCCACCGTTTGCCGACCTTCTGTAACATCGGGCCAATTAATTCCGCCATTCCCCCCCCCCACAAGTTACCATTGCAAATACTTCAATAAGCACACAAACTTCGGAAGGCAAATCTTCAAAAACAATGAGTTCCTTGAACTTCACTTTGTTGTTGCGCAGTTCGCCCACATCCAGCACATTGGCCACCTGCATTCATCCATTCGATATTTTCGTTTATTTTTATTATTTTTTGGCCAATTTTACCTGTGTGGCATAGATGATATTCGCATAACGGCAAAGAACCACAAAGGCATAAGACGACTCTAAAAGCAAAGTTGTGGCCATTCCCCGAGTTGCTTTCTTGCCAACCCTTGTCAATTTTCTTCATGCTGAACGATGGGTTCAGGTTTAACACAATCTTGTCAATGTACAGAGTGCCGCGAACAGAATTGGCGACACTTTCCTGTTCATACTCATCAAAGTCCACACTTTCCGGAATGTCGTCCAACTGCAAATTGAAATTGGAGACCAGGCGCTGATCCTTCAACTGGTCCATCTGTCGGTTGAGCAGTACTAAACGTTCCTGAGAGACCAGCAGCAGTCGTTGGGCACTAAGCTGAAATGAAAATGAATAAAAGGTGAAAGGAAATAGAAAAAAGCACTATTTGCAGATTATTAGTAGGCTAGATCATAGATCATAACTTGAAGGAAAGAAGTTCCCTCCCCTCAAATCGAAAACCGGTAAAATTGCTCATCAACCATGGTTCTGGTTAGCTTCTGCCCCATCCCCAAAAAGATTTTTCATGGTTATGATAGAGGCCTAGATTATTTAAATTCCGTCTTAAAAAACAAAAACTATTCAAGACGAACTTCCTGAAGAGTCCCACTAAAGGAATATTTCTTCCTGCAATAAGCAATTGCTGCGGTGGCTTGTTCAATGAGTTCACGCTGCATTTGAATGTAATGGAGCAGTTGCTGGAAAAGAAATGCCAACACAATTGCATAAAATTGAAGGCGCTAGTAAATTTTGGAAACCATGTACTATATTTCGAATCCGCAAGATATATTCCTCAGACCCTCCAAATTTAAGTAAAAACAATAGAATATGTTAATATATCATCTATTTTATACATATTTATTTAAAAATGTAGGGAAAATTTAATTTTTTTTTCAAAAGTTAACGTCTTTTAACTAGCGCCATATTGAATTAAATTTCATTTCATGATGGGGTTTCGTAATGAAATCACCGCGTGTCGTTCGTCGAATGCGCCCTCGCCGGACGTTGTGTAAATGGAGATGTCCGTGCTCCGCATGGTGTTTGTCCGACTGCTCTGGTGGTAGTGCGGTGTCGCAGATGTCGGCGAACACTTTGGCTGGGGCGGGTGCACCGTCGGGCGGCGTATCGCGGGCCGATCCGATGCCGTGGCTGACGCCGAAAAGGCCATGGGCGACGATGTTGCCAGTGGGGAACTGATCCCGATTTGACGATAATGAGAAGCAGACAAACTTAGACGGCGTGGCCCTGACAATGATCCAGTCGCCTTTGGTGTGTCCATCAATTTTGTATAAAATTCTAATTTGTCCTATTCGAAAAAATGGTAATATTGTGATTTGTAGCCCCCTTTTTTGAAAAAAAAATTCGATGACCCAAAAATGGCCCAAAACCACACCCGGGGGTCAGTTTTTGAAGCTGAATCCGATTCTGACGTCCATTTTGACGTCCTGCGTCATATGACGCAACTTTTTGACGCTGACGTCAAAAAATGTTCTTTTTTATAAAATCATTCAGAAATGATCTCTTAGACCGCACCTATTGAACCGCGCTTTTGTCTAAGCCTCACACGAAAAATATAGATACCCGGGTTATAATGTGTTATAATGCCATATAAATGACGTCAGATGACGCACTAGATCAAAATGGACGTCAAAATCGGATTTAGCGTCAAAATTAACCCTGGGTCTTTCTTAGATGATTTTAAGTCTTTCTTAGATGATTTTACAAAAAATTTAACGTCAGTGTCAAAAAGTTGCGTCAGATGACACATTACATCAAAATGGACGTCGGCGTCGGATTCAGCGTCAAAAACTGACCCTAGGATGTGATTTTGGGCCATTTTTGAGTCATCGATTTTTTTTCAAAAAAGGGGGGCTAAAAACAACAATATTACCGAAAAAATGAATAATTCTGATAAATTGAAAGATTTTATTTTATTCGCTGGATTAATTACTACTACTATACTAAAAAAATGGATTTTGGATACTGTATAATAAAGTCAGGCTCTTTCTATTCTGCATACATAGACTTTTTTAGGTTTTATGTATACATCTTCTTTTTAACTGTTAAAAGAATTATTTTCCCCGGTTTTTTAGACATGTTATTATGAGTATCACTTTAAAAGGTATTTACCAACTTACTAAAAGAGAAGATAGAATATAACAGAAAAGCACCGCTCCTTTTTTCTTTTTGTGAGAGATAACATTAACAGACACTGTAAATTCGGTCAGAGAAGGATCCTATGGATACCGAAAAATTCCTCGATCTGTATACCTCAGGGAATCGTTTTAGCAGGTCAAAGGCATTTTTGTAGGCCATTGTGTGAGCATTATGGCCAGCCTAAAATAAAATTCTATCCTTTTGATTTCATGTCGAAAATATTTTTCCAAGTCCAAAAACCCCATTTTCAAGCCATTTTGAGGGTCACCGTACTCCTTTGTCCGGATACTGAAAGATTCTTTATGGCAAAACCTATGTGAATTTTTTCATTTTTCTCATTGCTCAAAATGGTAATTTTTGAGTCGATAAAATTCTTGGCGCTAATTCGAAGGAGGTCATTTTTGAAAAACCAAAATTTAACAAGGGGGACCCTTTTCATTTGAAAACCAAAAAAGATTTTTTTGCGTTTTTTACTTTTTTTAACTACTTTTTAAGCAAAAGCATTGGAAAAACCCCAAAATTTTTTTTTTCATTTTTGCCGAAAAGGGGAGACCCTTTTGGTGGGTTTTCAAAAATGACCTCCTTCGAAATAGCGCCAAATTCTTTTTGCAAGACCTGTCCGATTGAAATAGAGGGTGGTGGGAAGTGAGACAATTTTTTGGTAAAAAGAAAGATATTACTCTACATCGGACCAGGACGTTTGAGAGCGGCCGTTAGAGATCCGCCATTTGAGAGCGCTGCCACTAGAGAGCCTGCCACTAGAGAGCCGCCAGCGAAAAAGGGACAATAGAGTGCCCAGTTCATTTTTTATTTTAAGTATAACCTACTACTGGAGTGAATAAACGACCCAATAGTCATTTGCGCGGTGCGAAATTTGCGGACGGAAATTTGCGGACGAAAACCTGCAAACCTGCCATAAATTTTTTTGGAACTATTTTAAAATAAAACTTTAAAATGCAAAAATATGTAGAAATTATTCTTAAATTTTTAGCCCTTTTGATTTTACGAATTTTCTTGAAAATTTTTGAAATTTCCTTTAAAAACAGGATTTTTTGAAAATTTTGGCTAGTTTAAAATTTTTCTTTGAATTTGAAAAAACCATTCAAGTTAAAAAATCAGGCATAATTTTCTGCTTTTATTAGCATTTTGAAATTTTAGTCAAAAAATGTTTTTAAAATTTTGTAGTTAACTTTTAAGGTTTCGTCCGCAATTTTCCGTCCGCAAATTTCCGCGTGCCGTTGAATTTGGCGTAATGCACGTGATACAAAAGTTAATCAAAAAAAAGCACAACAAAGAACAAAGATTAATAAACTTCCAAACTTTTTATTTATCCCAAAAAACATTTGTCTTAATTGTTAATTTGGATAATGCCCCTTTTTATTCAACCGCCCCTCCCATGGTGGAAAAAATAAAAATTCTTAAGGGGTATTATTTTCAAAAATTTCTCCAGCGGGTCCCTCTCGGGGCCGCTGACACCCCCCTAAAAGGGCAAAAATTTCTACGATAAATGCATTTTTAAATTAAAAATGATTGATTTTCTTTATCCGCCCTCCCCCCAAAGAAGAAAAATTGGGATTTTTTGGGTTATGGGCCTGATTCCGCCCCCTCCATGCCAAAATCCTGGATACGCCAGTGCTCTCCCCCACCCTCCCCACTACTATCCCCCACTCCCCCTCACATACGTCGGCAAGGTGTCCCGACTTTTCCCAAAATGCGTACCCCTATAAAAAAAGTTCGCCAAAAAAATTTGGCACTTTTGCAGTTTGTGTCTCCGATTTGACCCCCCAAAATTTTGGAATTTTTTTCATTTTTTTTTGAGACTTCCCCCGGGGGTAATTTCTGACGCTGAATCCGAATCTGACGTCCGTTTTGATGTAATGCGTCATTTAGACGTCACTTTTTGACGCTGACCTTAATAATAATAACCAAAATATTTTTTTCGTAATATCATCTAAAAATGACACCCCGGAGGTAATTTTTGATTCCTAATCCGATTCTGACGTCCATTTTAAGTTTTAACGCAATGCGTCATCTGACGTTGACGCTGCGTTAAATTTTTTAAAAAATCTAATAACGATTCCTTTGTGTAGCTCACCTCATTTTCTGACACTAACGTCAAAATTTTCGTCAAAAAAATGACGTCAAAATGACGCATTACATCAGAATGGACGTCAGAATAGGATTCAGCGTCAAAAATTACCCCCGGGATGTCATTTTTCAAAAAAAAAATTTTTCAAAAATTTTGGGGGTCAAATCGGAGACACAAACTGCAAAAGTACCAAAAATTTTAGTGGGAGATAATTTTGGATGAGAATCGCTGGCGAGCATAAAAATATTTTCAGCGCTTTAGAGCTGGAGAAAATTGTGCGATTTAGATCTTTTTAATACAAAAATCTAGATATTTGTTGTTTAAAATGGCATGTTTATAGAGAAATTCCAGTATAAAGGTACGCCGGCGGCGGTTAAATCCAAGGAAATAGTATAGCAGACAGGACAGTCGGAGCTAAAGAAATATTATACGAGAACATGGACAGAGATTGTAATTCGATTCGTTACTTGTGCAGTTTACCCCCCCCTGATTTGCATTTTTTTTATTAATTCTACATATTTTTCGCTATAAACTCACTTCTGGGTTTTTCGGGAAGGCTGATCACGAATCTGATCTTAGATTTTTCATCAATTTTTATTTTTCAACATAAAGTGTTAAGTATTAAATAACAAACCGATAAAATAACAATAAATAGTATCATTCGCAAGGATAAAATTGTGAAATTTGGGACCAGAAATTGAAGAAAACCTCGGAATAAGCACCAAATTGCTGGCGCCATAAATATTCGGGGAGATATGTTTCAAATAAAGTACGCGAATCACCAAATTGTTTCTTTGCACGCGACTTCACTTTTTGCCACATTGATTCGATACTCTGTGTGTGGGCCCCCGTAATCGGGTTTACGAAATTCTGCGTGTGATTGACTGTGAAGTGCTGGTAACCATGAGGCAGATTCGGAATGCCACCGTATGCACGCCACATGTCTGAATGGATTATTGATCCGGGTTCAATATGTTCCTCAATCAGCGGCAAGAGTGTTGCGGCATTTCGTCTCTCGACCGGAACAACAAAACAACGCTGGTGGTTACCCCGCTCGACGCCGTCGAAAAGCCAGACTTCATTTACGACCATGCGACCTCTATTGTGCTTTCTTTTCACGGCGAGAGACTCATCAATTTCGACTACTACCATACATGGGCAAGGTGCAAAAAGGTGTAGTTGTGCAGATTATCATTAGATTGCTAAATTTCGAAAAAAATTAAGGTGAGATGAAAAATCAAGATTTGATGAAAAATCATAGATGAGCTTGATTTTTATGAAAATCTAAGGGGTATACTGCTGTTTGTACCCCCTATTTTTTGGGGGAAAATGATGTCCCAAAAACGCCTTCAAATCACACCCTAGGGTCAGTTTTTATGCTGAATCCGATCCTGACGACCATTTTGACGCCTGACGTCATCTGACGCCGATTTTTGACGTCGGAAAATTTTAACGTCAAAAACTTTTTTCAAAATTCAATTTTTAGATAAAAATATACACATTAATTGATAAAAATGGCAATGGAACAGCTAAAAAACCACTACAACGAAACTGCACGAAAAATTGTCGCTTCCCGACAATGACTTCGACGCATGGATCGAGGTACAACAGGAAAATATGGCACTTGGCGTTGCACAACAACTGCAGGAAGGAGAGAGGATTCTTTGTCGGCACACTCTTTGAAGGTGATTATATGACCCGGCTATATTCCACAATGCGTGGGGGGACTAAGGCGAGCCCAACAATAAAATTTCTAGTTAAAAATTAATCATCTTTCAGCACTCACCTATTGAACCGTCTAGCTATCAATACTATGAGCCGGTTGAATACATTTTTCCAAAATTTTTTATTGAGCACTTTCTCTTTGAAGGTACTCATCTGACGACCAAACAAATTTTCCACTTGTCGTACTGGTGGGCGCGGGAGTACGGCACATACGAAGACGTCAAGCAAGAGACCGGCAACAATTGCGACCACATAATCTGCGACTGGATGAACTTTTTCCGTGATGTGTGTGCAGAACATTTTGTTCAACACCCGGCGCAGATCGGTGGACCCGACATCCATGTTGAAGTTGACGAAACCTGCGTGGTACGGCGGAAATACGGCGTCGGCCGTGTCCCTACCAAACAGCAGGTGTGAAAATCCTTTTTTTTGAAATTTGCCAAAGTTTCTAGGTGTGGCTGTTCGGTGGCGTGGAGCGGGATTCTGACGCCACGAGATGCTTCATGGTTCCAGTGGAGCGGCGCCGAGCCCAAGACCTGATCCCGCTGATCCAGGAGCACATTCGCCCGGCAGCATTATCCACTCGATTGCTGGCGCGCATACGGATCCATCCCCGATCTGCCCCAAGGATACACCCATTACACCGTCAATCATTCCCGCAATTTCGTCAATCCCCAAACCGGATCCCATACCCAAAATGTCGAATCCATGTGGGGTCATTTCAAACGTAATCGGCACCATTATGGCAACACTTCTCTAACTTATGACACTTATTTCCCGGAATTTATGTGGCGCAAACTATTTGGTGATCGTGCAAATGTATTCTACAATTTTTGACATCAT
This sequence comes from Rotylenchulus reniformis, assembly GCA_001026735.1. Classification (NCBI taxonomy): domain Eukaryota; kingdom Metazoa; phylum Nematoda; class Chromadorea; order Rhabditida; family Hoplolaimidae; genus Rotylenchulus; species Rotylenchulus reniformis. The sequence goes on along the minus strand of LDKF01000770.1, from coordinate 69,190 downwards.
GTTTCTTTGTTTTACCCATGTGAACATTAATTTTGTGTTTTTTCACTGATTTCTATGCATAAAATGTTTTTTCAAAAAATTTTTTTGACGTCAGCGTCAAAAAGTTGCGACAGATAACGCAGGACGCCAAAATGGACGTCAGAATCGGATTCACCATCAAAAACTGACCCTAGGATGTGATTTGGAGGCGTTTTTAGGGACAAATTTTTTCCCCCAAAAAATAGGGGGTACAAACAGCAGTATTACCAATCTAAGATCAGATTCGTGATCAGCGCCCCCCGAAAATCCCAGAAGTGAGTTTAGAGCGAAAAATATATAGAATTAATAAAAAATGCAAATCAGGGGGGGTAAACTGTACAAGTACCTTAGATTCTGACGACAGTAACGCAGACATAATTGTTCGATATTAGGATTTTTCGATATTCGTACGTTTTTTTGATAGATTCGATATTGGGATGAATTTTATACTATTCGATACTCAGATTTTTGATATTCGGACGTTTCGATATTCAGATAGATAGCCGATTTACTCCACCGACAGAATGCCAAACATGCAAAACACCCTATGTTCAAATAAGGCGCTACCAAGATTCGTCCCACCAGCCAAAAAGCCAAGATTCGTCCCATCTACCAAAAAACCAAAATTCGTCCAGACCAAAATTCGTCCCAAAAGCAAAAATTCACCTTCCATATCCATCCGCATCACTCCTAATCACCTTCCGCATCCATCCGCATCACACTCCTAATCACCTTCCGCATCCATCCGCATCACACTCCTAATCACCTTCCGCATCCATCCGCATCACTCCTAATCACCTTCC
>LDKF01000770.1:29262-42626 GCA_001026735.1 Rotylenchulus reniformis | reverse complement strand
ATGTATGAACCCCATCCCCGTGTCTCTTGGTATGGACATGCCCCCACCCCTATTAATCCGTATAATGTACTTACGGATTGCTGACAGTGGCTCTTGCAGGCGGGATCTAAAAAAAGAAAAATAAATGAGGCATAATGTCTAGTTAATTTTTAAATTTCAGAAAAAAATAAAAATTTCTATCGGAGCCATCGAGATTTTTTATTAATTTTTTTATGAATGAGTATTTTCTTCATATCCCCCCGAAATCGTTACGTCACTGGCAAAATTTACTGGAATTCGTCCACCCAAATCAGTCAAGAGAATCCAACGGGCATAAAGCCATCCATAAAAGAGATTTGCATTGTCAAGTGTTGTGAGAGTGCAAACGAAGCCAAAGGGATCTTCTGCTAGCTGTTGTCTCTTCCGGGGATCTTGTTGATTTGAAGATTCAAATGCCCAGCGAATAAAACGATTCAGCAAAGCCCGTATCCGTATCACCGTGGAACTGAATTCAACAATTCGGACCAAATGAACGTTTTAAGCCAATGACCAACTTTTTGATGAGCAATGACAAATCCCATTCGCAAGATGCAAAACAACTGAGTGCACACAACCAAAGGTCGTCAAGTTTGTGCCGAGTACAAACAATATCGCCTGAATGGACTAGCAAAATTAAAGTGGTACTCTTTTCTGAAATCAACAGTTGAAAAAAGGGGCGTAATAAAAAAATTGGGGGGGGGGAGAATGTGGGGAGGGGGTCCCCGGCGGAAATAGTCCACTCTTTGATTTTTTGATTTTTTCAAACCCTAAAATTGACCAAAAAATGGCCATTTTTCTTAAGAGATTTTGTTGATTTTTCACTAGAAAAAAAGACAAATTGAAATGAGGCGATTTCAAGCCAAAATTGCAAAATTCATTAAAAAATCCAAAGAGTGGGCCAATCGTGATGCGGTTTTTTGCAATAGATGCAGNTACATTTTTGCTTTTTGGACCAATTAGCATTACTGTTGAAATTCTCGAGAAAAAAATTCCCGAAGTAGTCCAGGTCAAAAATGGAAATGGTCAAAAAAATGGCTAAACCGGTTTTCGGGTTTAAGACCAGGTTTTAGACAGGAAATCGGGCTGTTTATAGACCCATATTGTAGCCCATTGGATGCTGCATCGAATGCAAAAAACCGCATCTCGATTGGTCCACTCTTTGATTTTTTGATTTTTTCAAACCCTAAAATTGACCAAAAAATGGCCATTTTTCTTAAGAGATTTTGTTGAATTTTCACTAGAAAAAAAGACAAATTGAAATGAGGCGATTTCAAGCCAAAATTGCAAAATTCATTAAAAAATCCAAAGAGTGGGCCAATCGTGATGCGGTTTTTTGCAATAGATGCAGCACTCAATGGACTACAATATGGGCCTATAAACAGCCCGATTTCCTGTCTAAAACCTGGTCTTCAACCCGAAAAACCGGTTTGACCATTTTTGACCTGGATCACTTCGGGAATTTTTTTCTCGAAAATTTCAACAGTAATACTAATTGGTCCAAAAAGCAAAAATGTATAGGAGTATCATTTCCCAAGTTTTCAGATTTTTTGAATCTTTCTTTTTGGAGTTACGTTCTTGTATAGTATATACCAAAACGTCGATTTTTAATGCAACGACCTTGTAGATAATTAATTCATTCTTTAACAAGTGTAAATGCAAAAAGTGACAAATTTTTAATAGAAATGAATTAAAATTTAAAAAATTCCACCGGCGATCTCTATCGGGATTGTCGGCATCTTTATTCTTTACAAAATTATTAAAGAAATTTCCATGGGCAGCTTTTTCCCTCAAAAAAATAAGTTTTGGTGATTTTTTAGGCGGGTTCGCATTTGGACCAATCGTCATTTTCTTTCGGCACCTTCATTATAACGAAATTTCTTTACAAAAACATACCTCAACTAAAATTTGCTCAAAATATGAAGTATAAATCTTAATTGATAAATTGTAACAGATTTTTTAAAAAAAATGCCATGTTTTTTGCCAGGATGTTGGAAATTTTCGCCAGGATTTTTAATTTTTGGTGTTTGGAGATGGTCACCCTGGATATCCTTTACTTCGACATAGATTCCTTCGTTTACTAATTATTATCCACTAATATACTAATAACTCCAGTTAAAATAAAAAAGATTATCAATCATATCTCGGGAAGGAGGTCAACACGGGCACCTGCCAGGTGCGAAAGGAGTGTCGATGTGATCAGACCCATACGTCAGCAAGGGGGGGGTCAGTCGGGTGGGTGCACCGGTTTTCACCCCCGCGGTTTTCACCCCCCACGCTAGAAAAATGATCATAACTTTTTTGAGATAAAACATAAAGAAATGAGTTTGGTATCAAAAGATAGCCCTAAATGTCTGCTATAAACTTGCAGAAAGAATTATTCGGTTTGGCCAAGCAGAAAAAAGTTATGGCCAGACCATTGGCCAAAACCGTGATTTTATGGTTTAACTTGGCCACAACTTTTTTTCTACTTGGCCAAATCGGTTAGTTGTTCTTGCAAGTTTATAGCAGACATTTAGGGCTATCTTTTGACACCAAAACCATTTCTGTATGTTTTACTTGAAAGAAGTTAAGATCATTTTTCTAGCGCGGGGGTGAAAACCGCGGGGGCGAAAAACGTTGTTTCGCAGTCGGGTGGGGGTACGCATGCAGAGGTGCCAGGGGGTACGCAAAATCGGGAGAAGGGAAAGAAAAAAGGGGTGCGAAAAGGGGAGGGGAATTTTGTTCGGTGCGTATCCCTTTAAATAATGAAATTTCTGATCAATTTTTCTTAAGAGGTCTAAAAATCCCAAAATTTCTCCGGCGGCCCTTATCGAGACCGCCGGGGAGAGGAAATTTTATTTATTTTTTACTGTATACCCCCTTAGCAGTGAATTTTCTATGAAAAAGGTCTTAAAATCTTCAAAATTCTTCGGCTACCCTAAAGCGCTGAAATATTTTTGTTCGCCAGAGACCCACACCTAAAATTATCTCCCTCAAAAAATTTTTGGCGGGCTTTATTTTATAGGGGTACGCAATTTGGGAAAGTGGTACTTTGCCGCCGTATGGCTAGACCCATTGGTAGTTTACTTGGAAGGATTATTTATATGGCGAACGGCCCCTCGGTTAGTACTGTTGCCGAGGTATGTCATCAAAATATGAATTGTAACTTTTACATCTAGTAATAACGCACCCGGGTCCACATGTCTTCTGCTCATTAGCATTAATTCCTTATCGTTGTACATCGCCTGTTCTATGAATTGATCGCATAAAGAAATTATAAGCTGGCGATCTAAAATGGCGATTACCATTCACCAAAAAAATATAAAAAATTCCCCTTTTTAACCAAAACAAACCAAGTGATTCATTGTCAATTAGATCTAATAAGGATTTTCTGTTCAAAAAATAATCGAGCCAATTAATTGTTGGATTATATTGCAGAAAATTTAGCTGAATATCCATATTGCAAACTGCAAACAACTGTTATTAAAAATTAAGTAATAAAAAGTAAAATAAAATATTTCATAAGAAATTAATAATTTATCAATTTTTAAGGTTTCAATTAATTTATTCAATGTTATGATAATGATAAGGATGGTCGAATTTCAAATGGAATATAACATAAAATGTAAAACAAAGGATCATGGTCAAAAAGCAAATATTTTTATAAAAAACCAAACATGTTGATGTAACCCAATAAATAATTAATCACAATCAGAAATGAAAATCAAAATTCTTATCAAAAATAATGCTATCTAGCTAAAAAGAAAATGGTATGGGTAGCCTTGATATTTGCTACGGAAGACGGATAACAACATACTGAAGAACACCACAACCAAGCCAATTCCGACACAGGCCATAACTTAAAGTGTAGTTTCATCAGTCAAAATCCAAATTGTTCCAATACATTTACGCTTTCCAGGATCAGTCTTGCTCGACGCAGCATCATTGAGTGCCACAACTCCGGCTGTAACGCCCACATAGAGAGCCATCACAATGTAGGTCTCGGCAATTAACTGGTACTGAGTGCTCCCGTGGATAAAGGATGTTTCGCGGGTTTGGGGATGAGTCATGAGGAAGGGGGGCCCACGAATATGGTTCCACATCTGGCCACTCATGAAAGCGAACACTATTGCCTAAAAATGGAAATTATGAAAAAACGATTAAAAATAATTATATAACCAAACAAACGGAAGCCCAGAAAGTACGGTTGAAGAGAAACTCGAGATTGTTGCGACGGATGTAGAGCAAGCCGAGAATTAACATCACAAGTAAGAGAACCACCACTGGGGCAGCGTAATTGGGAGGTCGAAGAACGCGAATCTAAATGGAAATATTGGGAGGAGAGCGGAAGGCATAAAAAGTATACGTGGACATCAGTCCGATCCTGTACAAATTTGGCCATCGCATCCTAAATCAAGCAAAATTACCAATTTATCGGTTTTGAGTGAATTTTACTGCATCAATTCCCATCCGTTGGAAGTCCATTGTGTCCTACAAACCGATTAATATGAGAAAAATGTTTAAAAGGTTCAAACCTGTTGACGTCTTGCCCCTTTTGCAGGAAAATGATAAATCGCTGGTGCAGTGTTTAGATTGAGCTAAAGTTATCCTTGTTTTATTGTGTAGTACAACAAGAATAAAGCGATTGAAATAAAACACTTATTTTATGCAATAATTTACCAAATTAAAAACTTGTGGAGCTGTTTCATAATCAACCAAAGCAAAATAAAGGTGTTTCGTGTGTAAGTAAGTGTAGCGATAGGAATTGGCAAGTATCAAAAATTCTTCATATGCTGGTCTAAATTTTTAAATTAATGGGTCATAAAGGATGAATGGATTTACTTGCAAATTGGACAATTAATGTTTGGGGACAAAACCGTGAACATTACCACCATCGAATAGTTTCTTGGTGATGACTAAACACACAAATTGAAAAGAAATGGCCAATGTTTAACCAACCTGAACATAAGTCTTCCATTTCTCTAAATTGAGGCTCATCAAAGGACGCTTCATCATGGATTCTTGCAGGTTGCGAACCTAACTATTGACCGTTCTTTTTTAGGTTCAAGCATTTCATTCACCTTCTCTTCTAGCGTGATGCCTCGTTCAGCTCCGTAAACATTGCTGGCAAAAAGTGTTATGCCCAAGGACAGGGCGATGGGCAAAATTATGCTCATCAGCAGCAGGAGAGTTGTTGATTCGTAATTATAATGACAATAAATAATATCAAGTCAAAAATAGAAGATTAAGTACGTAAGGTTGTTCATAGGGTGCCTCGGGACCGGGACCGGTCGGGGAGTCCCGGTCACCCCGGGACCAGAGTCCCGGTCCCGGTTTTCAAAAACCGGGGAGTCCCGGTCCCGATTTTCAGAGCCGGGACTGACCGGGACTGAAAATGCACCCCTAAGAATGGCATTTTTGGCAAAATTTTTAAAAATTTTAGGGAGGAGGAAGGGAAAATTCTGAGTTTTATGGTGAAAATTCCTTAAGAAATTTAATTTTTTCGCTTAAAAAAGCAAAATCTTCCCACCCCCTTCATATAGTTCATTTACATTTCACCATTCAATTTTTCTTCCATCGGTCTCTACCTCAATCTCCCTAATACAGGGTGTCTATTTTACCCTGAAAACATGGCATTTGCCATGAAAACGGGGTACTTGCCATGTTTTTGCCATAATTTCTTCAGATGCCATGAAAAGCCATGATTTTACTTTTTTCGAAAAATTATTGGTTTTTACCAAAAATGTTCAATTTTCTTAAGGAACAGAAGATTAAATCCTCAAAATTTTTTCTCCGGCGGCCCCTATCGGGGCCGCCGACACCTCTTAATAACATGAAATTATTTCTGAAAAAATTATTAAGCAGAAAAAATGTTCAATTTTCTTAAGGAAAAGTTCTAAATTTGCAAAAAAAATCTGGCAAACCTCCATGCTAAAATTTTTACAAAATAATTTTCCTCGAAAAACATTTAAATTTCTCAACAAAAAAATGAAAAAGAAAACAGATGAAAGAAACCATCATTTTAAATTTCATTGGCTGTACGTGGAAAGAAGTGAAAAGAGTAATGGGGTTAGGCAGGGGGTATCTAGGTATGGGCTTTTTCGGATTTTTAATTTTATTTTTTAAATTACTGTATTCCAAATTTTTTTGAAATTTCAAAATTTTCACAGAAATTTATAAATCCTATTGGCCAAAAATTCGGCATAATTTTCTGCATNCATTAGCTCCACGCCATTAACTTTCCCTAAACCAAAACTTTTTTAGTTTGGTGCTATGCAAGCCGAAAGAATGAAAGCAAAAATATGCAAAAGTTTACAAGGAAACAGCATTTTTGGTGTACAAAATTCCTTTAAAAATTTTTAAATGAAATTTTTGGAAGTCTGATGGGCTTTCTCGAAAATTTCAAAAAAAATTCAAGGAAATATAAAAATTAAAAAGCCTAAAATATTCAGCATACATGGACGGTAAATTTTAAAAAAAAGCGGCCATAATTCATTTGTGCAACACAACGCCAAAAAGTGATTCAAAGAGGATGAACAAACGAACTTTTGCTTCATTTTATTATTTTCAACGCGTTAGAGAAAAAATATGAGAGAATATAGCGGAAAAGAAAAAGAGGAAATATGTGCTGTCTACAGAACGTAAGGATCACGAAAAGCCGAATCCCTTATTACGAAAAGCCTAATTCCTTATTACGAAAAGCCGAATTACTCATTTTCTGGTGTGCGGCAATATTATGACTAGGGACCGGATTTCTAGGTTATAACCTATTTTTTGGCGCATAGTTTATGGCCAAATATGCATAAAAACACGTTCTTAAAGTTGTTTGGACCATTTTCGAGCGAGTTTTTGTCACCTATTTTTACCTATTTTGAGGTTTTAGCACCTAATAGTTTTTAGCACCTATTTTGGGTTTTGCCACCTATTTTCCAACTATTTTGGCATTTTTAGCCAAATTTCCTAGAAAAATCGGAAAAATTTTGAAGATTTTCGAAAATTTTGAAGAAAAATGAAAAAAGAGATTTTTTAAAAGGATTTAAGCCAGAAATAAAAAAGTTAAAAGGGCCAAAATGCTCAATTTTTTTTATTCAGCGGCCCCTATCGGGGCCGCTTTCACTCCTATACCTGTATTATATGGTACATGCCAAATTTTCCTCCCTCCCCCGGAATGCCGAAACAAAAAATTTATTTTTTTCCATAAACGCAAAAATTGACCAATTTTTAAAAAAAAATGATCAAAAAGAGAAATTTTCTCCTCTTAAATTCGTTTTTAATAGCCGGCGACCCCCTCCCCCATCACCCTTCCCCCTCATCATTTGCGACCCCCTATCCACCCTCTAGCTACGCCCTTGACCCCAGAAAAACTCGAACTGTAACCTCGTCGCCATAAAGAATCTTTCAGAAAACAGTAGGATTCAAAAAAATCTATATCTTGAAGCGAAATTTTTTGAGTTTGGACGTAGTCTTTTCTCTTTATCTTTACGTCTAATTGGACGCAATGTTTTTTATTCGTCTCTAAATCTAAATGCCAAAGGAACATAAAGTCTTTAAATGTCAATAGAAAATAATTCACATAATTTCGCGTCAAAATATAGATTTTTTAAACGGGTTGAAAGATTCTTTATGGCAAAACCTGTATCTTGTTTGCATTTAAAAACCGACAGTGCTATTAAACATGCATAAATTACGATGTTTTGATGGTGGAATAAAAAATTTGTAACATAAATCGCCGATTTTTAGCACCTATTTTACAGTTTTTAGTACCTATTTTGGACTTTTTTAGCACCTATTATAGTACCTATTTTGATGGTTGTTAGCACCTAAAAATCCGGTCCCTAATTATGACCAAATTATCTCCATTTAAAACAAATTTCACGATATTATATTTGTTTGGTAATAAATTTCAAATTATGCTGAAATTTATTTTGCTAGAAAAATCATTATAACTCAGCTCAAATCAAACGAAAGATGGAGAAACGAGTTTAGTGTCAATAGATAGGTCTAAATGTCTGCTATAAAAATGCAAAAAGGATCATCTGGATTGGCCAAGTAGAAAAAAAGTTATAGCCAAATTAAGCTCTAAAATCGTGATTTTGGCCAAAGATTTGGCCATACCTCTTTTCCCACTTGGCCAATCCGGATGATCTCTTTTGCATTTTTATAGCAGACATTTAGACCTATCTATTGACACCAACTCGTTTCTCCATCTTTCGTTTGAGCTGAGTTATAACGATTTTTCTAGCTCTGGCGCTCAACCGGCCGCGCTCAAACGTCCGAAACGGGCCATTTGGGCGCGGGGCCATTTGGGCGCAGATTGATATAACTCGGCTCAAACCTAATCTAGAGAAACGAGTTTGGTGTCAAAAGATAGCCCTGAATGTCTGCTACAAAATAAGCCTAACCTCATTCGAATTGGCCCATTGCAAAAAAAAGTTATGGCCAAAACAAGCGCTCGGATCGACCAACTCACAAAGTATGCCGATACGGGTGCTTATTTTGGCCATAACTTTTTTTGCAATGGGCCAATTTGAATGAGGGTAGGCTTATTTTGTAGCAGACATCCAGGGCTATCTTTTGATACCAAACTCGTATCTCTAGATTAAGTTTGAGCCGAGTTATAACAATCGGCGCCCAAATGGCCCCGCGCCCAAATGACCCCAACCCCAAACGTCCTGTTTCGTACACGGTCCCCGTTTCAACGAAAATGTGCGGCAGAGAAAAAAACAGATCACCAACAGCAAATAATGTTCAAATATTGAAAACTAACAACCGATCCCCATTGAAAATACATTGCAAAAGTCGATCGGGATTATTTTCCTTCGGGATTATTTACCTACAGTATGTAAATTTTCATTTTTCGCATATAAAAATATTTAGTTATATCCTGAAATTTATTGCTTATGAACCAGAATGTCGTGAAATTTGTTTTAAATGGAGATAATTTGGTCGCAAAGTTTCAGAATTCTCAACATAAAACGTCAAAAAGTGACGTTAGATGACGTTTGCATCAAAATGGACGTCAGAATCGGATTCAGCATCAAAAATCACTCCAGGGAACTCATTTTTAAGAAAATTGTATTGAGAATTTATAAATGTCGTTAAAAAATTTTAGCAAAAAATTAATTTGCATCGATCGGGATCTGAACCTCCACTCACGGTACGTGTCCCCATCCCTCCTGGCTATGGCTTGCCACAAATTAATTGGGTGCACATCATTCCCCCCCCCGCGGCACAAAAATAATTATAAAATAATTATAACTTTTTTCAGATGAAACCTAGAGAAATGAGTTTGGTGTCAAAAGATAGCCCTAAATGTCTGCTATAAATTTGTTCAAACACCTAACCGATTTGGCCAAGTTGAAAAAAAGTTATGGCCAGAACTTTGGCCAAAACCAGGATTTTATGGCTTAACTTGGCCATAACTTTTTTTCTACTTGGCCAAATCGGTTAATTGTTCTTGCAAGTTTATAGCAGACATTTAGGGCTATCTTTTGACACCAAACTCATTTCTCTAGGGCTTCCCTGAAAAAAGTTATAATTATTTTTGTGCCGCGGGGGGGAAACGACTGGGGGGGGGGAAATGATCTGCCTCGGGAATTGCGGACTCGGTCACTAAAGTCCCCACGTTAGATAGTTATTACTTACAAGTTAGCTCAAAGAATAGTCTAAATGTCTGCTTTAATTATGCAAAAAAGATCATCTGGATTTGACAAGTGTAAAAAGTCATGGCCACATCTTTGGCCGAAATTACGATTCCGTGGATTAATCTGGCCATAATTTTTTTTCCTATTTTGCCAATCAGGATGATCATTTTTGATTTTTGTAGCAAACATTAAATTTGAGTTATAACCATTTTAAGTAGCGATTTTCGTCTCCGGCGCTGTGCGATCGCGGACTTGGCCACCGCTGATCAGTTCTGCCGCGACATTTGCGAGCCGGGATTTCGCTTTAGCATCCGCAAGCCTGTCAAGATGGGATGGAAGTGCTCACTTTGCTGATAATGATTATAAGATAAAGATCGGATTGTTGCTTTATCATACTTTCGAATAAAGTTATCGAATGCAGCCAGTGTACCGAAGGATCACTCAAAAAATATAAAAATTTATATTTTTGGATGAGAGTAGCAGTATTTGATCAACGACCGGCGGGAGAAGGTGCTCGGAGAGGAATAATCAATTAATTTTTAGCTTCTACGAGTCTTATCTTAACCTCCCTCTGATAGTCGCACATTTCTATTCATTTTTCGCTCGAATTCACAGGTGCTCAAATATCGTAAAAGTTAACATAAAAAACAAAAAAAATTGAACACTAAAAGTTTACTCAATATATCGTAAAAGTTAACATAAAAAACAAAAAAATTGAACACTAAAAGTTTAGCTTTTTCATTGTTTTTTTAAAGTCTAATAAGGGCTCTTTCAAAAAAAAGCGATGAACAAGTGCCATAACTCTAGTCTACCCCGCTATTTAATGATATAAATTTCAAAGAAACTTCGTCAAAAACCCTTTTATATTTTATAAAGGTCAGTTATGGTTATAATATGGTTATGGTTAGGTACATATATGATCAGTAGCTGAATTTAACTCGGCTCCTTTGGTCCGATCAATTCCAACTTTGGCTCATTTTATTCTAAACAATTCAAAAAGGTATTTTAAATAGAAGGAGAAATGTAATAATTTCCCCATAATTTGCTAAGGAATGATCTGAAATGATCGAGCTTGATCGTTCACTGGCACAAATCGGTGGTCATCAATTTCATCATAATCATCAATCGTATGAGTAGAAGTAATGCGATGAATAATGTTTCGTCACGATTGAGCTTAATCGCAATAATAAACATGCAGATTTTATATAAAAATCCTTAAAATTATCATGTGTTTGTATGTACATTAAAAATTTAAAAATAAAAATTAAAAAAAATCCTTAAATGTTCATCTCCACCCGATAATTTCTCAGACCCTAAGTGCCCAAATTGAAATTATAAATTATAAAATTTGATGAAATAATTTCTCGGTTAAGGCTTTCTCAAATCTCTTTCTTCGGTCCCATCCAACTTACGGAGTCCCTCCCCTGTAATTTCCATTGAAAATTTCGTTCCGGAACAGCGCATCCAGCACCGAATCCGCCGATGGCTCAAACCAAGATCGAACGACGTTGATAGTCAGGAATGGATCACACCAGTAAACGGTGGACTGCTCCCGCTGGTCCAGCCAGAAAACGGCAGAATCGCGATCGCGACCGTATATCCAAACCTGAAATTGAGCAAAAAACGGCTATCTGACATTTGCGGCTATCATTATAATTCGGTTCAAAAAAAACTTAGAGAAAAAGGTTGGATATAAAAAATAGAGCAAAAAATTAACTACAAAATAACACCAAGCTCTTCTTTCAAATTGGTCCACTATTAAAAGTGTTCGGTCCCCAAATCAATAAAGACTGTGATGTCAATTAGTTTATTGATGAGACGAAGCACAATACAATTAAATGCAATAAATAAGAGGGCATCTAAAAGTGGGAGAACAATTAAAATCGGCGCAAAAATTCCATTAATTGGAAATTTATTTTTGGCTCTAAGTTTTTATGAAGAGGAATATTTCCTTTGTGAACTTTCCCTCTGCATCTTTTCTCTGTGTGCTCTTTTGCCTTCATTCTCTGTCACTTCAGTGAAAGATTCGCTTCATAAAATTCCAATCGGCGCCCAATTTTCATTTTATATGGAAATCGGGGCGAGCAAATAAGAAATGAAAATGAATGAATGGGAATGGAAGGGAAAATGTTTGGATGTCAGAAGATCCAAAAAGATCGATGGCAAAATGCCAAATCCATTCACTACATTCAAGTCGGAGGCAATGCCCCGAACAAAAAATTATAGCAAAAATAAATTTTTTGCCAAATTCAATGTATTTTGGTCATAAATTTTTTTATAGTGGGTGGGCCAATTTGAATGAGCTTGTTGTCATTTTGTAACTTCTTTCTATTTTTTGATCCCTAAGTTGTTTCTCTATGTAGATTGCTTTTGGGCCGAGCTATAACCGATGGGCCGCAAACGTCGGCATACCGCCAAAAATATGGATATGCCGAGCATGAATAAATTTTAATGCTAGGATAAAGTCTAATTTTAACAAAAACCCAAAAAAACCAAATACCCAATTGATCAAATCTCTCTGTTTACTACTTCTTCAGCCATACCCGAAGGGGCAAGTACTTTCGCGTGCCGGCCCGCCATTGATCCGCGACAACATGCCGCAATTCGACGACTTGATGAAGCTGATCATTTTGCATAAGTTGCGAACCGAATGAATTCAAATTCTTAACTTTTCATAGAATGAAATTTTAAATTGATTTTATTGTATTTACTTACATACTTATTGAAACAAGCTTTTATTTAGTTTAAATTTAAAAATTTGGTTTCGCTTTTGAATTTCCTCAAAAAAGGTGAATCTGATGAAATCATGGTACGACTTTTACAGATCCGACTTTTGCAAACCCGACAATTGCAGACCAATTATTAGAGAAAAAAATAATTCGCATTCGCATATATGTAAAATAGGTACACAAAAAAAAGAAAATTAATAATTTAAAATTTTTTTGCCCCTTTCCGAGGGGCTGTTCGGTCAATAAATAAATGAAAAAATATATAAATGAAAATTCAAGGGAATATGTATAAAAGCAACTCGTTTTCGAAAGATCTCCTTTATTATTTTGAAACTTAAGATGATGATTTTTGATTAAATTTCTGATGGTTTTTCGATTTTTAATTGTCCTTTTAGCTTAAGTCTTAATTTTCTGTTTTATTTTCCCTCTATTCATATAGAATTTCTGATGAGTTTTCGGTCTTTAAGCCGGCTAAAACTCTTATGCAAAAGTCGCGTCTGCAAATGTAGCATCTGCAAAAGTCGTCTGCAAAAGTCTCGTCTGCAAAAGTCGGTACGCCGATGAAATGTAGATAATTCAGGGAAAATATAAAATCAGATGAAAAAGTAATTTGGGAACGTGCTGGGCCAAGGGATAGGTTGGAATAGCTCTAGGAGGATAGATGAGAAAACGGAATGAACGGGGTTCAATCCGCTGACATTCGATTGATAGGGAATTAAGTGGATTTGGGTTCAGGAATCGGTAGGTAGGGAGGTAGAAGGAAGTGGGAGTATGGATAGAGGGAGAGCGGGGGATCAATGAACGGGTAGAGGGAAAGGGCCAGAGGATCACGAAATAGATAGAGGAAGAGTAGGAAGACCACGGAATGGGAGAGGGAAGAGCCGGAGGATGGAATGGGGGGGCATCCGACTGATCGTTCTTGGTCCGATCGGGCAATTTATACGGGTTGTCCGGATATGCAATAATCCGTGGGAAACGGGAAGATAGGCATCTT
>LDKF01000769.1:18734-37854 GCA_001026735.1 Rotylenchulus reniformis | reverse complement strand
CAAATTCTATGATCTGGCCAAAAATTTTTTTGTAAAACTTGCTAGTCAGAAAACAAAAAAAAAAAGAATTTTATGCTCTATATTTTGATATTTTTGGTTTTTCATAATTCAATCAAAGAATTTTACGAAAAAATCCAAAAATATAGTAATTTACGAAAATTTCGAACTTCTGATTGAATTTCGAAAAACTAAAATTCCAGAAGATAGAGCTTAAAAATCATGCACAAATTTGCTTCTTATATTTTAGGCCTAACAAGCTTAGAAAAAAAGTTTTTGGCAAGACTATAGCATTTGGCGGTTTTCTCAACGTCTCATCAGCCCTATAAAAACTTCAAAAATTTATGATTTCTATCTAAAAAGCATTTTTTACTTGATTTTTAAATGCATTTACCAAAATTGATTTTTTATTTGAAATTTTGGTCTAGTTGATATTGGTGGATGTCACGCAAATCCTCCGGCAAAAATTATGATGATTTTAAAAAAAATATTTAATAATTTTTTGTACCAAATAGGAGCAGAATAACCAGCACTGAAATTTGGTAGACGGCATGGGCCAACGAGCTTCGGAACAGAACACGCATTTTCGGCACATAATTAGGGCCCAATTCCTCACGGGCAAAAGCCACCAACGATGCCAAGCCCATCACTGTGTTCACCCAGAACAGTTGGAAGGGCTAAATGGGGAAATTTTTGTGAACTATTTGTTGAAATACCAAATGATAAATTAAATCTATAAATCATTGATCTAGGAATCGGTAGATCTGATCAGTGGATATCTGAAGTTGATTGATCACCCACAACTTTATATCTTTACAAATCACCATTAAAAAATTTAGAAACAAAACTTTATGAAGTGACCTTAAAAAATCTCCATCTACAAGAAAAGCTACATATGTGATTTGATTTGGCTGTAAATTGGATGGATAATCAAATTATTTTTTTTAACAATTTCGGTTTTATGGTCATAATTATTGACCATTTTTAGTCAATCTTAATAAATCTGAACTTAAATCATAATTGTTTAGAAGCAAGCATCACTCGCCCTGTGAAAAAGATTTCGAACATTCGCAACTTATATTTATGAGAAAATCGGATGATCAAAGCTCTGTAAACCCGAAATTTCCAAAAATAAAATTACCAATTATTAATCTGATTAATTAAGTAGAAATAAAGTAATTTAATAGTTCATCTTAAATGTTTAAAAATATCGCATTTTCTATGGATTTTCATACATAAATTTTATATCAGTGCGAATAACACATTTCTTTAGGCCAAAAATTTATTTATTTTTTATTTGAACCTTAAAATTTAAATTTAGTGATTTTCTCCCACCGAAAATGGTGTTCGACGGATCATCAGATTGCCAACCAACACCATGGCCAAGGTGACCAGACAAATGGTCAGTTGGAACTGAAGATGGGCCGCAAACCGGGCGTTCTTGCTGGGATTCTTGTTCTGCAAAATCAACGCGATAATCCAAGATTTGATGGTCTGGTCTGCCCGATTTTGATAATCAGATTTTGGTCCTTTTCTACCCACTAAGAAGTTTGCCAAATATTTTTGATCGACTTTTTTTCTATCATTTTCTCATGATAAGAGTTCTTTTAAACTGTGCGTAATCTAAATTATAGGATTTTAGAATTTTCGCGTTTTTCGATCAATTTTTTTGACATAAATGAAGTTGATCCTGATTCTGATTCCAAACTTCTGATCAGTTCAGACCAAATCATCCTTTCCTAAAATCCTTGATCATTTCTTCTTCTTTTTTTTACTCTATTTTTGTCTAAAAATATGAACTCTTATGAAGTCCTATTAATATGAAACTCGAATATTCCTTAAGTGCCTTTATTTTTTAGTATCTGAGTGTCCAAGGTGATTGCAAATGTATGATCATAAGAATGGACGATGTTAACAAAAAATTAAAGGGCCGCTTATTCGCCTATCCCGTCCCTACGATCCTATATTTCTAGGCATCCTGCGAACAATTTCGAATTGCTTTGTTCTCGAATCCCTTGGCTTCCAATCCCCTTAACCCCGAAACATTTTGGCCCGAATTCCTAGGTCTCCGAAAAATCTTTTCCCCGATTCCTCTGGAATCCGAAGCCCCTAACATTCCCGAATTCTGGACTCAAATTCCCTTAATCTCGAATGTCTTTAGCCCCGAAACTGGATTCTTGGGGATCGTCTCCGTCCGTTTTTTCAATTATTAGATTATTAGTTCATCCCCGTTCCAACCCATCCTAAATTTCTAATTAAATTCATTTTAGCTAGTGTCGGATTAGATTAATCCCAGATCCAAAAATCTGATCATTACTATAATCCCCACAATAATACTGTCTTCCAAATAACCACGGATCACCTTTAGTAACAGAAGTAAGGAAATGGCAAAGGGACAAATGATGAAGCAAAGTTCGAGAAATCGGTGCCGTAAATGGTGCCAGAACACGCCCTTGTCCACGTCCTCAAAACGCCGATCCTCCTCTGGCCCCAACGCATATTTCCATACCGCAAATCGGCCAATAACCACGCAACCTTAAAAAGTGTAAAAATTTGATTCACCTATATCATCCAAAATGACCAAAAAATCTTTTAAATGGGTTACGAAGGATGAAAAAAAATCCACAAAAAATGGTCAATAATATTCAAAAACAAACATGTATGTATGAGAAAACATTATCAAAGCCAAAAGCAAAATTTTTTATCTTCTAAAAAAGAAAAAACTTTATTTATGCAAAAAATTTTCCTGATTTTTTGACCTAAGCGATTTTGAAAATTTATTAATTTTACATGAATTCTTTTCTATTAAATTTTTTATTTGTTATTTTTAATTTTGTCTGATTCTAAATTTTTGTGCATTGTGCGATAAGATCATCAAATTCTAAAAATGTCCATAATTTCATCCAAGAAACCAAATTAATTTTTTTTTATAAAATAAACTTTAGAAAATGGTTACAATTAAAAAACTGAAAATAATTCTTATTTAAAATTTAAAAATAAAATTCGCAAATTCACTGACCAACCAGCACCAAAATGGCCACCGTGAACAGCATGGAGAGCACATTGAGGCGCAACATGGGCTTCTTCATCGGATCTTTTTCATAAATCATTGATGCATGGTTGATGTGGCCATTTTTGGCACGATTTCTGACTCCAGTATGCATGGTTAAAAAAATCTAAAAAAAATATTTTTTATTAGAAAATTAGAAGTCCATTTTAAGCATTTCAAAAAAAAACAGTGGAAAACAATTAAGATATTTAATTTAAAATTTATTTAAAACTCATTATTTTATTCAGCTTTGTATATAAAATTAAAAAAAATAAATGGTTAATTTTTGTGAAATTTATTTCGATTAGAATTAAATTGAAAATCGAGACGATGAACTTACTAATTTCAATGCACTTTAATTCAGTTTAAACTTATCCGGACGAGACAAAAACAATCATGAAGTACTTTTTGTAATTTGATTTTTGATTCACAAAAATTCGGAGGAAAATTAAATTCTACAAGGCCTAAATTATAAAAAAATGCAGAATTTTATGCTCCATTTCTGTTAAAAAATTTTTTTAGAGAAAAACCCGATTTTTTAAATTGTAAATTTCAAAAAGTTTCAATAAATTTTCAAAAATAAAAAGGCGGAAAAATTGCTTTTTTATTATTATGGCCTAGAAAAATTTTAAATTTTTTTGTTTTTTTTGCAATTTTAGAATTTTTTTTTAGCACCAAAAATTCCTGACCGACAAAATTTTAAATGCCTATCAGTGAACCGCCAGAAAATTCTCTTCCTCATTTTAAGCGGGATGATTCTGTAAAATTAGTAATCATTCACATCAATTTTTTTAAATATTTAATTTACTTCGGAAAATTAAAGGTTACTAAGTCATTTTCAACCAGCAAAATTGAACAAAATTACTCAGCATCATAGAGTTGTTGAAAGGTGAAGTTGAGGAGAAAATGATCAATAAAAGGCTATAAAAATGCAAATGAAAATGCACGAAAATTTTTATATTTTTCGTGAAACAACACTTTAAAAAAATTAAAATTAAAGAGGAAATTGAAAATTTTCATCGGGGCCAGCCACTTTGTTACACTCGAATTTTGCTGTTATTTACCGAACTGGTTTTTAGGAATTGGGCGGCCCAACAAAATGTTTAGTAATCTCTTGTGAACAATTCACTGAACATCCCCAAAATTCAATAGAGAAAAAATAATTTTTCGTGAATAAAGTTGAAAACCTTATTAATCTTGTTCGCCAAAATTTTATTTGCATTAAGCGTAATGCAAAAGGTGCTATGAGTAAGATTGAAAACCATCAAAATCTCTAGTATTTAAATGTCCATCGAAATTCAAAATGTACTCATAATAAAAACATCCCCAAGGATCAATTTCACAACAAACCCCTCTGACACTAAAATTTAAATATGGGCTACAAATGGAAAAGTGCCGAAACATGGGCCGCCGTCATCACAACAATATTGGCATTGGTTTTTGGTAATTCTATTTGTCCCACTTTATAATTATGAAAATAATAAGGCCAAATATGTAAAAAAAAAATTAAAAATTACTTAATAAGGAGCTTCAAATTTTGATAATCATTTCCTTCAAAAATTTGTTTGCAATTAAAAACTCGGATTGATCTTTCTTTAACCATTTTCAATTTGACTGTTGATCACCGATCGGGGATTGATCATTCTCTATTATATTGATCAAATTGGTCGTCCTTTTTGGGCTCGATAAACAGTGATCAATAAATTGTTCACTCATTCTAATAAATTAACAGATCGATAGTTTCCTAATTAGCTTCGGAACAATCATTCCCTAATCAATGATCCGATTGATCGTTTTCTGATCGTTGATCTTAAAAATCCCTTCTGATCATTGATCAGATTGAACTTTCTCTGATCAATGATCCGGTTGATCGTTCTCTGATCATTGATCTTAGAGATCCTCTTCTTATCATTGATCGGATTGATCGTTCTCTTTCTCTGATCAGTGATCTGATTAATCCTTCTCTTTCCATTCTGATCTGATCACTTTTTTTTCCGGATGTTTAGCCCTTCTGCTGGGTCTCACTTGGTTCCGCGGTCTCCTGCTCATCGACCTCGGCGATGGTCCCGAGATGGTTGACGAGAATGTGGACCCGTTGGCCGATTTTGCCCGATTCACGTGTCCCAAACATTATCGCCAGCTGGAGCAGTACATCCAGTACAAGGATGTCCTTCTTAAGGCCGCCACCCAGGCACCAACCGCGGTGCAATTTCGGGCGGATGAAAAATCTACGTAAATTTTTGTAAATTTATTGGATTATAACTAGGATAGAACGGTATCAAAACCTCGAAGTATCGGGATTTGGAAATTTGATTCACGAAATTTTCAATACTGATCCCATTTCAGGATTTAATTCTTACAGTCTAATTTAAAAAAAATTGTTAGAAATCAATAAAAACAATTCCACTTTTCGCAAATGGATTTCCAATAAATTACCATAATATTTATTTTTTGCTAATTTTATTTCATACTTTGATGGGTGGGCAAAATCATAAAGCCTCACCAATAAAGAGAGAATTATACCTATATATCAAATTGGCAAAAAATGCCAAAATTCAAACTAAATTGGCAAATAAATTTTTTCAAAATTATTTTTTTTTGTAAAAAATTGGAGATAATTTAGCCATAAACTGGGAAGGTTAACGATCGATCAGATTTCCAATATTTAATTTCTTAAATGATTTTTCTTTTCCATTCATAGCAAAAGTCGTGCCAAAAAATCTGTCCAACCGCAGCAATATGTTCCGCGTCCTTATGGACTCGCCACAACTTCAGATTCGTTGCCCAAAGAACTTCGTCTGAAGACCACAAAACACCTTGGTAAGATAGCGGGGATGTCTGGAAGATTCTAAAATTTAGAAAAAATATATAGTAAATTAATAAAAATTCAAGGCCTTCCTATCCAAATCAATAAAATATTTTTGTAGGACCTAAGCAAACACCGGTGATGTTCGGACCGTTAAACCCGACTTCTTCCGCCGGCGCCATCGATGACGGAAACAGTCAATTCGCGGATGCATCAACAGCAGAAAGCGGCATCAATGTGGATGGTTCGGGACGAAATTTGACGCAGACCGAACGCTTCCGGAAATGGGTAGAACTTTAATGTTCAATTGAATAAAATATTTAAATACATAATTGAAAATTCGAAAATATTTTTGAAGGAAAGCATAAATTATAAAACTATAATTATGTTTATAAAATCAACTTAAACCATCGTGATATTTGGTTAATTTTAAAAGCCGAAGGACCTAACTTGTTCCTGAGACCGTACCAAGAAAAGATTTTTCGATTTTTTTTCATAAATATTGATTTGATTAGTGAAAAAGTTTGAATCAATTTCTTAATGGAATACCTAAATAATTATTAATATTTCGATATTCCAGTTCCTGGCCCAATGCGAGTTCCGTGATGCGCTCAAGGCACAAGTTATGCAAGTGCCCGATTTGTGAGTTTTATTTTCCTGTTTGATATCACATTTCTCATCTCTCAGAATTGATCATTTTTTGAACACCTGATGATCTTTGGATGAAATTCATTAAAAATCCAATTGTCATAGTCATAGAACAATTTGGACCCTGGAAACAAACAACCCTCAAATCTAGGATTATCAAGATAAAAATTATTCAGCTCAAAATCTAGAATTTTCAGAGATCCAAAGGGATAAAAGATCCCAAAGGGTTTATTGACAAATTTTTTTTTGAAAAATTCGAGCATATAAAAGCTAAAGCCTATGAAATCGTTGAGAAACTATAAAAATGAAAAAAAGGAATTTTTGCCAATGCCTTTTGCAACCTGTATTATATATGTTGTAGCCGATTCTGCATTTCAGCCGATTCTGCATCGGTGAAACGAACATTGCCAAACATGGGGGTAAAATGGTTTGAAACCCAAAACTAAATGTCCAAACCGTTTGTTTGGGGGGTCTACAACATATTCTGAAAGTTTCAACAAAAATTGTTCACCTGAACATGGTCAAAACATCATCCGAACACCAAAACATCGATAAAACATGCATTTGATGTTTTGTCCATGTTCGGATGAATAATTTTTGTTTAAACTTTCAGAATATGTTGTAGACCCCCCAAACAAACGGTTTGGACATTTGGTTTTGGGTTTCAAACCATTTGACCCCCATATTTGGCAAATGTTTGTTTCACTGATGCAGAATCGGCTAGCCGAATGCGCATTCGGCTGAAAATGCAGAATCGGCTACAACATATATATCATATCAAGATGTTTCAGGTCGAGTATTTCATGCGAAAATGTTGGTTTTTTTATAGGGAAAACCAGGGCCCCGGCCTGGACAAAAGTGCCTGGTACGCCTTCTGGCGTCGACTGCTCTCCGACTACTTTGGCCCCCTGGGCGGATTCCGCTACGTGGATTTGGTCGCGGAACAGGCCAAAAATCTGTCCGCAAAGGCCATTTGGCACAACGCTGGCCGACTCGCGCGGGACTTCAATTTGCCGGGATCGTTCGAAGTCGGACCGGCGCCCCACTTACTTTCTGCCACCTCAATGCTTCACATTGTAGAGGTATGAAGGAACCAAAAATTTGGTTAAAAAATTAGAACAAAATTTATGAATTAATTCAAGGATGATGGAATAATTAAAAAATCTTGGATAATTTGCATCTGAATTTTATTTTTTAGTTTTGTTCGGATTTTGGCCCATTGGATTATCGGGCTTTTTGCCCCAAAATATTGAGTTAACTAGAGATAGCTAAAAAATGATTTATCTAGATTTCGGTTCGAAATTAGTGGATTTTTCGGGATTTGATCCTAAAGAGGTTCTCTGATTTTACTATATAATGGCAATTATATTTCGGTCCGAAAATGGTGGATTTTCTTAGGATTTTGGCCCAAAAATTAAATTTACTCCGATTTTGGTCCATATATGGTGAATTTTGTTGGGATTTTGGTCCAAATATGATGATTTTTTTATTCTAGCCCTTGATCAACATTCCGGACGAAGTCATCTCAGGTCCCGAAAACTCCCCAGAGATGACCAGCATCGTCTACGGCTTGAAATCCGCGCACATGTCCCTGTTGACCATCGTTGGCCCTCTCCTGATGGAGGGATCTGGCAAAGAGTTCAACAGCACCGATGTCGAGCAGTTCTATGACCATCAGCTGGACATGGTGGCAGCCCTCACGGTGGCCCAGGCCCGAATGCTGGAACCAGAGGCCACTGAGGACAAGCGAAAATGTAAAAAATAAATTTTAAAAATCTAAGGGTTTCACTAAGAAAAGCAATTTTCATATTCTTATTAGACATTTAGATAAGAGTAAAAATAATAATTTTTACCTGAAGACCTAAACCACCCTTTTTCCCCGTAATATTTATTTTTAGGCTGGATTTTCTACACTCCCCCACCCTTCCCCCGTAATATTTTTTCTAGGCTGGATTTTCTGCGATATTTTTTACAGTAAATTATAATAGACTAGGTATATTTTTTTAAGGAATATTACATAGGATAAAGCAGATATATGTTTTTGTAAAACTAAAATCCAGACATAGATCTAGTCAACGCATAGATCTTTTGTTTTTGATCTTTATAATTTTCGATTTATAATTTATTTCAATTTTATTTGTACATTTAAACATCTCCCCCAGATTCCTTGGTACAACCCACCGTGGTTGCGGAGCAACGCAAAAAGACATGGACCCTAGGCAAGCTGGCTGCACGATACCCGCACATCCAATGGCGTGCATTCTTCGAAGGCATGCGCTTGCAGAACTTGCACGACAAAATGCCAGTGTTCGTCATGTCGCCGATTTATTTTGGTAGTAATTATATTAGCATAGCGTTAAAATATTAAAAATAAATAAATATATTTCATTTTGGATCGTCTGAACAAATTCATCGGCGAAAATGGCGACAAGGCACTGCGCATGATGCGCGCCGAGCAAGTTGTGATGTTGCTCAACAAACTGGTGCAGATGTCCGTTGTGGACTGCAAATCCAATTTTGCCGCCCTAGTGCCGCATGTGGAAGGTAATATATGTACAATAGAGACCGGACTTTGGGTTCGAGATCGATCTCGATTCGAGATTCTCGAAAAATCTCGAATCTCGAATAATCTCGAAAAATACTCAAAAGCTTCGAGATTCTCGAAAAATCTCGAATCTCGAAAGATCTCGAAAAAATGCCCAAAACTTTCGAGATCGATCTCGATTCGAGATTTTTCGAGAATCTCGAATCGAGATTCTCGAAAAATCTCGAATAATCTCGTCTCGATCCGGTCTCTAATACACATAGAGAATTTTGTGAAAATATTTGCCTGTGGACCAACATTCTCTAAATAGTAGCATCTTAGAAAATGGCAATAGATCCCGGGCTTACAAGTTAGCTACTAGGAGCTAGGACTAAAATGTAGTTCTAACAGAACTTGGCCATATCACCTTAAATGAAAATCCACCAAGGTTCCCAAATTTGAACATAACATCCAGGCAAGTTGTCACGAACTCGAATATGACTAAATATGGACATCATATGCTTAAAACATGGAGTCCTAAAAATTGTAACGAATTTTGGACTTAAACTAATAAGCTAGACTAAATAAGATGTACATATCTTCTATGATGTGGTTTCAACGAGCAACCCGGTGGGTTACCATTAAGAATTTAACTTGAAGCCCCGGAAATGGAACTACTTACAAGGAAGACACCGGTATAGGATGCATGTTATACGTATATAGCAGGGCTGTTGAAAATTAATTTTCAAAAAACGGTAGGCGGTAAACGGTAAAACGGTAAATGAAAAACGCGGTACGATAAATGAAAACGGTAAACGGTAGGCCCAAAAAGACGGTATTTGGCGGTAAAGCCATCTGCCATCCGCCATTAAAGTTTTTTTTTTAGGCCTTTTAAAATCATGCTCAAAAAACTCTATATTTTGATATGCGGTGCAAAAACAGGAATTTTTCGTATTACCCCAATTTATTTGCCTATAAATATTTGCAGGCATCACGTATTTTTCAGTTTTTCCACTTTCTATCTCATCAACTCCTTCACATTTTTTTTGAAAAATCTTTTTCTCTTATCTTCTTGAGAAAATTGGTCATTTTCGTTTAAAGCAATTTTAGAGAAAAATTACACTTTGCTTTGGACTCATTCTTTTTAAAAAAATGGTCAATTTTTCTGCCAAATTTTCCTCATTCGACCTCCTAAGTTTTTTTTATTTTGGGCTTGGGAGTTAGTGTGAATTTTCCCTATCTATAATCCTTTTTTGGGATGTTGGCGACCTATACGTATATAGGTAGGTATAAAATACATTCAACAAGAATACATTTCAGCCTTTGCCTACATCAATGCCATTCCCCGGGCGGATCGCGAGTCAACGGTCAGGGAAATCCGGCAGATGATCAAGCCAATTGTGGAGGAGTACAAAGCGGCCATCATGGAGAGCGATTGGCCCAGCCAAAAGTCCAAAGAAAAGTTGCGGGACAAAGGTAAAATATATATAAAATAATATTTTATTTTTTAAACAATTTTAAAGTTAAATCTATGACGATCAATGTGGGTTGGCCCAGTTGGTACGGGTTGGACGCGGAAGGGACCAATGGCACTTTGCATGCCATTGACCGCTACCACAAGCCGTTGTTTGACGCATTCCATGCCGTTGAGCCCAAGCACAGCAACATCACATCGACGGATCCGGAAGAAGGTATCTAAAAATATTGGCTAAACTATGTCATTATTAAAAAAATATTTTAATGTACATACTATGGTTTCGGTTGGTGCGATTTCCAAACCATTAGAATAAGGGTTTTGTTTTTTTATGTGCAAAAATGCGACAAAAATACGGCATTTTAGGTGAAAAATTTGGAGAAATATTTAGGAATTTTAAGCAACTTTTCTTAACAGCCTAAGCTTTAACAAAGTTGATCATTTTTTTAATTAAATTACAATTTTCGAAAAACGACAAAATAGACATTGGGCAAAAATACGGACTGCGAGAAGGCCCTATAAATACGGCTGTATCGCAATCCTGACTATGGTGGTAGAGATAAGATTTTGAATTGTTTGCCAGGCTTTAAATAAATTATAAAAATAAAATTTTACTCTCTTTCTTGCAGATTTGGTAGGCTATTATGATGCCATCGAAGCGCGATACATGGACTGGCTGGTGGCCATGCAACGCATTGCACTGGACAAGGACTACGCCGGAGTTGGCAAAAAGGTGATCAATTGTTTTTTAATTTGAGAAAAGTGAGATTCAGATAGGTTGAAAAAAAATATAGGATGAAATGAAATCGAGCAGTTCTTTTAAAAAATAATCAGTTCATCATGGGATAAAAAAGGATAGGAAAAGGATAGAATTGATCATGATCCGATCAGATCAAATGATTGATCATGATCCGATCCGATAAAGTGGACTAAATCCGGAGAATATTTTTAAAATTGCTAATCCTCGGAATAAATAAAGGTGGACCCGCACGTCGCCATGCGCCCCAACGACATGAACGCGCATTATGTGCGCACCGAGAACTCCTTCAGCATAGCATATGCTTGGATCCAGAATCACTTTGAGTGAGTAAATTTATGGAATTATTTTTGTAATTTAATTATATATTAATATTTTACCTATTATTCACATCGGCAATACAATTATATTTTGCATACATGAATACCGTATTTTTCCTAAAATAAGGGGCCCCCTTATTTTTTCAAAGACCCTCCAGCAGGCTGCCCTTTATTTTAGGGATGTCCCTTATTTTAGAAGGCCCCTTATTTTAGGAAAAATACGGTATATTTATTTCTTGTATATATTTTTTCTTTAGAAAAATTATCCTCGAGAAACTATTTTTTAGCCCAAAATCCTATTTGTAGGGAGAATAAAACGGACAAATTTTTTTTAGGAAAATTTTTTTTAATACTATTGCAAATTTCAGTTTTGATATATATATTTTTTAATTTTCAGCGCAGAAAAGCTTGTGGAAAGCTACGGCAAAATGGGACTCACCATTGCGCATGAGATTGGCCATGGCTTTGATCATAATGGTGTGTGTTAATTTTGAAAAAATTCTTGCAAATCTTATGTAAATAAAACAAAGTAAGGCAAAAAATAAAATTTTTCCCATTTTCATCCTGCAAGAATTAAATTAAAATGGTCCAAACTTTTGATAAAAAAATCATCATTAATTTTGTTGAATTTTGTTTAGGCATAAACCACGGTTCGGACGGGAAGCTGGTGGCCAATCTGTTGGACGCCGAATCGGCCCAAAACTACGATCTGATCCAAGCCTGTCTGATCGATCGCTACGCGAAGGAATGTTGTCCTTCCCAAGCTGCCAACTTCACCAAACCATGCGCGGACGGATGGCTGACCCAGGACGAGAATTTCGCAGACATTTCAGGCAATTAATTATTTTATAAAATATCGAAATTAAAAGTATTTCGTACCTAAAAATTTTACAATAACTCCCTATTTTTTGGTTTGAACAAAGGTCAAATCTTCAGTTCAAACAGAGCAAAATAAATTGTGAAAAAATTTTAACGTCCTATATTAGGATCCCAGGGGTCTTACATATTTTCAACCCCATTTCAGAGAAGGCCAATTAAAGGGAGGGGACTAATTGCAGGGAGGGGACTTAATAAAGAAAACAACGGTACTCCTCAAAAAGTATATTGAAAATGCCGCAAATTAGATATCATTTGAAATTTTGCAAGAAGTTAATTTCTAGCTACTTCTTTGGACCATGTCTTGAAAATTGCCCAAAAACAAAAAAAAAGATCAATTGTTTTAATGTATTATATGTTCGAATGAATTTTGATTTTAGATTTTTTGAATCTTTACAATCCAAAAGAAGAAGGGAAAGAATGCCTGATATAGGCGAAAATTTTCATTTCATGAAATTTTGAATATGTCATACAATTTTTTTGTAATAGATAAAATTTGCTAAATTTTATTGTCATCAAACTCGTAAATATAAAAAATTTTCGAAGAAATTATGGAGGATAAGAGTTAGAGTAGATTTTTTTAATGAAATATTTTCATTGGTTTATCGTACATTTTAAGGCGTCACCATTGCGTACCGCGCGTTCAAGCGGCGTCAGCGTCTGCTGCAAGGCGGCCATTTTGAGCTGAGCAAACGCAAGTTCTGGGTGTCATATGGGGACATGTGGTGCCGCGAGGTGTTCACCGACGCGTCCCTGACGCTGATCATGAGTACGGATCCGCACCCGCCGGATGAGTGCCGCGTCAACGTGGTGATGCGCAGCGTGCCGCAGTTCCGACGCGACTTTGGCGCAAAACGCGCGGACGACAAACTGGACGCACACCATCAGCGATGCTATTTGTGGAACGTCAAGTGATAATCGGATTTTGAGATGCGTTAACTTCTAGAACGCATTTTTTTCAATTGACGCCATTTTATGATGCCAATTTTTATATTTTTAATTGTTTAGAATTTCTTTTTAAAGAGATTACGATATAAATATAATTTTTTTATAAACGCATCCACAACTGTATGTGAAAGACAATTTTTCCAAATTTAAATGGTTTTAATATTATTAAAATTCATGTATATTTAAGCACAAGCTTTTTTCTCATACATAGAACCGCATAAAAGGATACATCAAAAAATAAATAAAAGTTTAAAAAGCAATATTCAATAAGTTCGATCATCACAACATTCGATCTTTATCTCCCACACCGCGTCAATGAAGTTCCCCGGTAGGCTCACAGAAGAATAATGACTTTAGTAGAAAAATCGTTGCTATGGCGTTTAAAAAAGTGCCATAATAGGCGTTTTTAAAAAAAATACCAAAACCCAGTATGTTCTCTAAAAACTTTCTTGTAAAGCTTTCTAGACCAAAACTTTTAGGGAGCTGACTTGTGAGCCGAAAATTTTGAAGGCCAGAGCCCGGAGTTGGAGCTGTAATTTTTTTTCTGATCCCGGAGCTGGAGCCAAAAATGCTGATTTTCCCAACTTGCCGAAATTTATGTGCGTCTTTGTCTTTTTGATTCACTTGAAAATGGGAAAATGATATTTAAAGACAAAAATATTTCATGGAATCAAAAAAAAGTTCTAACCAAAGTTCAGTCAGCTCAGAGTTCGGTTCAAAATGTTCAATAGGTACAAAAAATTTTTTAATGAAATTTAATCTTTAATCCTAGAAGAGACAGAATGTAATTTTTGGTTGGGGAACTTCAGTGTTTTCGGATCGGGAATTTTTTTTCAAGCTTGTACCACCGATTTTTCTTTCCCCATTAGACGTCCAAAGGTCGGCCCGAAATTGGCTTCATCGAGTCTGGCTTTCTGCTCCTCTTCTGTCATCGACGGTGGCATTGGCATCTTTCCGCCGTTTTGGTTTTGCAGCATTTTCTTCTTGTTCGCCTTGTCCATCTCCTTCACCACCTGCAGCCCTACCTTGCGTGCCATGCTGCCCGCAATGGCACGCGGTGCAAGTCCGGTGATTTTGTAGCCTGCAAAATGGTATAAATGAATGTGAACTATAAAAAAATGGTATTTTGTCGGGAAACAAAAGAAAAAAAAACTTCCCAGGAATCGGACTGGCATCAACAAAAACCTAGAAAAACTTTTGGTAAATCCAAGGAGGCCGTGAAAAATAAAAAAAAAATGCTTAAAAAATTTTTGCCCTCGGTTTTTTTGGATTCTCAAGAATTTTCAATACTGTTCAATAAAAATTGGTGCCGAATTAAATTTAAAAAAAATGGTACCGAATTATAATAAAAATCGTGGAGAGACGCCACGACCCCGGACATGGTAATGTGAAGACCAAGGAGAAGTGGCATTTTATGTATCAAGAACCAAAAAGAAAACAAATTTTCCAAGAATCGGTTTGGCATCAAAAAATTTAGAAAACCTTTTTGTAAATCGAAAGGGGCCTGTGAAAAAATTAAAAAATGGTGCTTAAAAATTTGTGCCCTCGGAATTTCAAACCTTTTAACAAAAATGTTAACTCTTTGGATTCTCAAGAATTTTCAAGCTTTCTCGGATTGTTCAATAAAAATTGGTGCCAAATTATAATAAAAATCGTGGAACCCGTCAAAGAATCCAGGTCTTATGGTACGGTAAATCCATAATAAGACTTTCCCGAGTTCTTACTAGCAAGGGTCAAGCCTCCGATTCCTTTTAGCATGTCTCGGGTGGTCTTTGCCGCTTGGTGTCCATAACTAAAAAATGGATAAGAAATTTATTTTTTATTTTTTAAATTTTATATACCTACCTAACTTCGACCGTTTTTACGGTTTCATCGGACATCCTTTTTGCCAATGCCTTGGAAGCCTCTTCTAAAGCAATCCAAACTGTGAAAACAGCTAAATGGGAATAAATTATAAATAAAAAATAGCTAAAAATTTTTAAGCTTATTAGGTCATAATTATAAAAAACCTAAGTATATGCAGAAAAAATTATGTATATTTTTCTGTAAATTTTTTTTTGATAAAAACCTGATTTTATAAAATGATAAATTTCCAAAATAAAATTAGGAAAATTCGGAAAAACGAAGATGGTGGAGTAAAAAAAATATTATTTTTCATATAATTTAGCATTTTATTCAAGTTTGTCCATCGAGCCTTAAAAATTTTCAGTTTTTGCCTGGATTATTTAGTGTTTTAACGCACTATATGCCCTAGTATTTAAAAAAACTGAAAAATGTCCAACCTGTAATTCCTCCGGCCAACACTGTGGTCGTGTTCTTCAGGGTCTCACTGTTGCTTTTACCAATTTCCTTGGCCAAACCTCGGCCCACATATACACCGGCTTTACCAACATTTTCCACTGAATTAATTTTTGTTTTTGTTTTTCCAAAAATTAGTAGTTGTACTGTTTACACGCCGATTTTTGTGATCTCATTGAACTCAAATAAAAAAAAACAAAAATTTTTTTTTTGCAAATTTCATGTTTCACCTGCCGGTTTTTTCGGCTGATGAACCTGAATCCTACATCAGTTTTATCATATCATCAAAAAATCTAAATTTTTGACACGAAAACTTGATTTTTTGCCAAGATAAATTAATCTGATGCCAGATTTGGATTCCGTATTCTCGCAAACCAACAAGCGAAATGTATTTTTTAGGATTTTTTTTTCGAAAATCGGAGACGTAAATTGAAACCGACGTACCAAAAAATTGGCACTAGTTGCAAAGTGACACTTTTTGGGACTCTAACTTTTTTTGAGTCCCACGACTTTTATTGAGTCTCGGAAGAAAAATCATTTATTTTTCACCATTATTTATGACTCAACATTGTAAGTTACGCGCAAAAATTAACAAATACATCGAATAAATATTTCTGCCCGTAAAAAGTACGGGCAACATAAAAATAAGAGAAAATTTATTCGATCTTCGGTGCAATTTTTAAATTTTGTTGCGCGAAAAACACATTTTTCAATATTGAAATGATGAAAATTATCGATTTTGAGTCCCGAGACTCAAAAAAAAGTTAGAGTCCCAAAAAGTGTCACTTTGCAACTAGTGCCAAAAAATTTTCCTTACCAACGAGAGAAGTGCCTTTGTACAAAAGTTTGCCACCATAGTTCATGGCCCTGCCCGCATACTTTGTTGATCTGTTGACCTTGGCCGGTTTGTCCGTTGGTTGCTAATGTAAGACCAAGATAAATCAGGAAAAATCATTTTCCAAACGGTACTAAGATGGCTGAAAAATCGGCCAATATGACAAAAAATTGATTCTTTTTTAGCCAAAACTACAATATCAAATATGCTTGATTTTTCTGACCTGACAAATTTTTTGGATTTCCAACGAAAAGGTTTGAAGTCTTTCTTACATGATTCTTCTAATATTGAAAAAAAATAATTAATTTTTTCATAAATTTTTCGGGTTTTATTGTTTAAAAATTCGCTGCTAGGATTACTAGGATGTGGAAAAACCGTCACAAAGGCCATTCTCTGGCCAATAAAGCTCTCTAGGCCAAAAGTATAAAATAAATTTGCGAAAATTTTATGTTCTATATTATGGTATTTTTATTTTTCGAAATTCGAACAAAAGGTTCAATATTTTGGCGAAAAACACTATTTTTCAACATTTTCGAAGAATTTTGATTTTTTTATTCAAATTTCGAAAAACTAAAAACCATAACGTTGCTTTTTATACTTTTGACCTGTGAGCTTTAAAATGTTTTTGGCCAGATTGGCACTCACGACAGTTTTTTGACNTTTTTGACCCCCCCCCCCCCAGCATCAAAAATTCGGGTTTTTCAGCCTAAAAACCGTACAATGGTGGCTCTATGGGCCTCGGCCCTCTTGACCAGTTTGTCCCCCACCCATCCGACTGCCGTGTGAATCGCCGGTGCCACATAGTCCTTTGCTGTATCCTCAACAGTCCTGGCTATGGTTTCGCTGTAAAAATAATTTTTTAACTAAAAAATACACCAAAAAAGCCAATAAATCGGTGCTATGTCGTTTGGTCCAAAAGTGCAAAAATAAAATAATAGTCTCAGAAAACTTTTTTCTTAGACCCGTTAGACCAAAAGTATAAAAGGCAAAGTTGTACAGAATTTCATGCTGATTCTGGTGGTATCAAAATTTTTTCGAAATTCCGACAAAAATGTCATAATTTTTCGGAAAAACCTGAATTTTTGATAATTTCGAGTTTTTCGATATTTTTGTCGGAATTTCGAAAAAAAATTGATACCATCAGAATCAGCATGAAATTCTGTACAACTTTGCCTTTTATACTTTTGGTCTAACGGGTCTAAGAAAAAAGTTTTCTGAAACTATTATTTTATTTTTGCATTTTGGACCAAACGACCCAGCACGCAATAAATCTGTTTAATTTTGAAATGAATAATTTCCATAGTGCGACATTTAGGGACAAATTTCATATCTGTGGTTTTAATGCTATAAATAAAATAAAATTATATAAATAGAATTAAAAAATAGATACAAAATAAGGTTAAGCTCTTTCAAATTGATCCATAATTTAAAAAAAAAAGTTATGGCCATAATACTGTGATTTAACTATTATTTGCATAACTTGATTTATTATGGGCCAAAATGGGCCTAGACGTATTTTTTTCTCTATTTTTGAGAAAATGCTTTCTTAAAATTGCTTTTAAAGAGATATAACAAAATCTCCAAATGTCAGGTCTTCAAATATCGGATTCTGATTCCGGATCTAATTAATTGATTTGAGGTAATATCAGGTTAAAAAATTATTGACCTAAATTATTTATCGATCTTAGAATAACTTGATGATACGTCAAATCTGTTATCAGCTTCGGATTCATCATCAAAAACTGCCTAACCTAATTGGGGTCTGTTTTCATATCATTTTTCGGCTTTTAAAAATTGAATTTTTTTTTGAAAAATTAAATTTTGGTTTTGACTGACCTAACCCCTCCCCTGCTGAACACTTTTATAAGCAATTTTATAAATTTAATATTTACTTTTTGACCCAATAAATGGGGTGGATATCCTTAACTATATATTACCCAGAATTTGATCACTTTGATATGATATGATATGATATGATATGATATGATATATATTACAATGTACCTCAATTTGATGCCCTTGAGAATGGCGAATTTTTTGAGTGTCTTCTTGAATTGTTGCTCCAGGGTTCCGTCTTCGTCCATTTTATGGGGCAGAAGGATGCCGACAAACAGGTTCGGGCGGTCTTCAACTGGACATGGCATCACGTACATGCCTAAACATCCATCTTGCAATTAATGACCAGCAGAAGTACTCGGTATTGGGGCGTCAAAAAACCCGCCATTTTGGCCAATCTGGCAAAAAACCTTTTTTTTTAAACTTGCTAGGCCTATATTATAAAAACAAAGTTGTGCACGATTTTGTGTTCTATCATCCGATATTTTTAGTTATTTCGAAATTCGACCAAAAAGTTCGATCTTTTGTTGAAAAATCCCCATTTTTCATTTGTTCGAAAAATTTCGAACTGTTTCAGGGAAATCCGAATAGCTAAAAAGACCAAAAGCTAGAGCTCAAAATTCTGCACAATTATGTCTTTTATAACATTGGCCCAGGCAAGTTCCAAAAAAAAATTTCGGCCAGTTTGACCCATTTGGCATTTTTTTTACCGTCCTAGCACCGGTAAATTAATGGGTTCTATAAGATAATTG
>LDKF01000769.1:494-18634 GCA_001026735.1 Rotylenchulus reniformis | reverse complement strand
GGGGTGTCGGCTCACTTGTAATACCATTCTAAAAATGGGTAAAAAATTAAAAAATGAGTAAAATCAGAGTAGATATTTTTTGTTTTTGTCATGTAAAACTTTTTTTAGATGATTTTGGCTAATATGATAAAGGTATAAACAATTATTTTAAATTTTTTTAAACTTTTTACGAATTACAATTCCCGAGAGGTGAAAGAGGCCTATCATGGGTTACAAATAAAATTTTACTGAATATTTAGGAAGTTTAGTAATTTTTTAAGTCTAGCTTTAATGTCCTATTTTTCATTGTCTCAAATTTCTTTTTAATTTTTTTTTCTTTACTCCCTTTTCACTGCCCAATTTTCCGGGATTACCCAAGTGTCTCACCGTTAGAGTCTCAAAGTTTGTTTGTTTGTTTGTTTATCTGCCACTAGGGCGACATTCCAGAAAATGCACGAACAATAAAAATAATGAACAAAAATAACAATAATTACGGTCAATCAAAATTCAAAAACAACAAATTGTGCCCATGCGATCATGCTCCGGGAGTGAGGCGTGACAAATATGGGGAAAGATCAAAATTTTCAAGGAGTTTAACAAATTCCATAGGAGAAGATTTACGAACGTTGCTTGGTAATCTAGAATATTGGTTAGGTACTCTAATGAAGAAAGAATTATATCTGATCTGGTTCTTTACAGCCGGCAAATAAAATTTAAAGGGGTCATTTCTAGTTTTTGATTCTTTTATAATAAATGAATTTTTGTAATCAACTTTTACAGCTCCATGTAAAATTTTATGAAATAGGATTAAAAATTTTATGAAATAGGATTGAAATAGGACTTTGCTGTTTATTAATTAATCAGCCTAGATCCCTAATCTACAGTATGAATTTGTTGTCAAAAATCGAGGTCTAAATGTCTATTATAAAATACAAATTTTTTTTGAAGTAATACAAAATGAACATTTTAGCTAATTATTAAAACTCGTAATCTGGAATACCTCGATGGTGACGAGTTGGACCCCAATTGTGCTGGGAAGCCAATAGTACAGTGTGGCATCATTCGGATGGTACAGCAAAGTGTTGTCCCCAATGTCTGCTGCATTTCGTGGCGTTTCCATCAGTGTCCAGTCATGGAGTTGTTCATCATCAGAAACAGCAGATTGTGAATCTCGAGATTTTTCGACATCGGCGGAGTCAATTGTCGGATAGGACACTGAGGCTTCTGCAGGTTTTTTGCTCTTTTTAAGGCCAAACAAATTTGAAGAGCTCGAAAACAGGGGTTTGCTCTTTTTGGGCGGTTCTTGGGGAGCTGAAGGTAGTGGCGAGTGCAGATTTTCTGCAAAAATTGTAAACTCTTCCAGTTGACCCTTGTCATAAGGTCTAAAATACTGCTTAACCTTTATTTCGCCTACACTTCTAGAAAACTAACTTCTAGGCGCTAGCGCCCAAAAATAGATAACCTAATAATGTTAGGTAGACCCCCAAACTAGTTCCAAAACTTAGTTCCAGGCGCCGAAGTCTAGAAGTTGTTTTTCTAAACGTGTAGGCGAAATTTTTGTAGGCAAAATAGTATCCCCAAAATACTTGCTCTTTAAAAAGGGCCAATGCGGCCAATCAAACCCGTAACCTTTTTTAACCCTTAATTATGCCATTAATTCAAATACAGAAAATTTATAAAATTTCCCAAACCGCATAAGGGAATTAAGATTTACTATTTGAGATATAAACATAGAAAGAAATTAATTCAAAGAACCAAATTGGCAATTTTAAACAAATCTGCTCTGAAACTTTTGATACATGATCCCCTGATGATCTCACCAATTTGTTGATTGCTGGAATGGTTGTATTGATCAGAATCTGGCTCTTTTTCATCCACGGCTTGTGAATCTCGAGACTTGTAAGATGAGTCGAGATTGGAGGTCTCAAGGATCGGACTGGATTCAGCAGGATCTTCCACTCTTGCCGTTCCATGCTTCTTCTTCGTGCCGAAAAAGGAGGTTGAGCCCAGCAGGAAGCTGCTTTTGCTCTTTTTGGGCGCTTCTTGAACAGCTATCGAGTCTGCATTTTATTAAAAAAAAATAATATACCAGTTACACTATTCTGCTTTCATTATAATATGGAACCCAAAAATTCCTAATCACTAATATCTGAATGAATAATTTTTTTCATGAATTTATAAATCACAAATATATGGAGGGGGTATATATCATCCAAATTTCCCTTAACTTTCCAAAATAAATGAATTGAAAATAAATTTCGAACAACTACTCAGAAAATTCGAAATTTTCGTGAAATACCTATTTTTCGATATTTTCGAAAAATTTCGGACTTTTTGGCCGAATTTTGAAAAATTAAAAATACCAGAGGATAGAGCAGAAAATTCTGCACAATTTTGTCACTGAAAGTTTTGGTCTAAAAAGTCTTACAAAAAAGTTTTTGGAGAACAAACTGGGGGTTTTGGCATTTTTTTTTATACAACGACCCAGCACCCTACATACTGTCATCCTACAACTGCCCCTAAGCTATCGATCTTACCAGTTTGATGGTTGGTGGGATCGCTATTATGCTGATAGGAATCTGAGTTCGACGACCCTTCAATGTTTTGTGCTCTGGAACTTGATGACCATCCATTTTGGCCAATCAGATTTGTAAAATAATTTCTTGATCCTCCAACTTTGTTCCTTTGTTGCGGTTCACGCGAAGGCGGATCAACTCCGAAAGGATTTACTTCAATTTTTTATTTTTATTTATATATTTACTATAATTATACCATCACTATCATCTATTTGCTGTGAAGAATTGTGATCGTTTTTGGTGGATTCATGATCTTCTATTATCGCGGCATTGACTAAAAAATTTATATATTTTTTATTAATTTTTTAATTCCATAATGATTTCAGCTTAAAAAAATTTATTTTATATATTTTTTTGAACCCTCGAAATTTAATCCCCCATTAATAGAAAAATAGCTTAAATTCACTTTGAAAAAAATTCATAAAATATAACTAAAAAATAAATAAAAATTAAATCTTTATTTCCACTAATAAGAGACGGTCTTTATTATTTAAAAAAATTGAATAATTCTTTTTCTTCGGCCAATTTTTTTGAATTCATCCTTATTTCCAAATCTTTAATATAAATAATAAAAAATATTCAATGAAGATAGGTTATTTTTTTAATTATGCTTATTTCAAAAGGATAAAATAATTATACCAAAAGTTGTTGCTAATCCGGCAAGCAATATAAGACCCAAAAATTGCATTTTTGATGAATTTTTAATTTTTTTAAATTAAAAGAAAATAAATAATTTGATATAATGATAGGTAAAATAAATGAAAATATTTATATTAAATTAGTATATCTCATGGTTAATGTATATTATGCATACTCATTGAAGCCAGGGATAGGCAAAAATCAATTTTATGGCATTATTTTATCCATTTAATAAATATATACATCATATAATATGAGTATATAATATATGCATATTGATGCCAAAAATAACATATAAATTTTGCATGCTTTTGGGTATCACATGGTCCAAAAATGTTTCCAAAATTGATATCATATGCATATCGAAACACATTTTGAGCAGAAATATATTAAGTATTACTGAAATAATATTCGTGGAATAATTATGAAAAAAATAAATTTGCATTCAAGTCAGATTTGTTTAGAAAATGACCAAAATTAAATTTGTGCAATTAATAAAATGATTGTTTTCTCATAATCGTAAGGAAGGAGCATTCCCCTTATGGATGAAGCAAAAAGAGATCTATTAGCCGAGCACTCTAGAGGCGGGCGTAGCTCAGTTGGTAGAGCAGCCGAGATCTAATCGGAAGACGCTGGGATCGTCCCCCGGCCGCCTCTTGTCTTTTTCCTCTGGAAAAAGGTGTCTCTAGAGTGCAAAGCGAACGATCTCTTTTCAAGGGCCCAGCAGCGTTACTTAATTTTTTAATTAATGACTATTTGTTACATAATGTCATATTTTTGTTGCATTTACAGCTTATTTTAAAATGATTTATTTCATATTCGGTCATGTTCTACCTTTTATTTTGCTAATTTATAGGGAAATATTTATAGGGCTATCCTCGCCTTTAATTTTTAAAAAATGCAGTAAAATTAAATTGTTAATAATGGTGAAACTAGGTTTGTCATCCAGTCATTCATTGATTGCGCAAAAATATTTATTATTTTAAAAAGTCAAATAAACAGAATCCACTTCTCTTCTGAAAACACATAGAATTATAATCGATTAAATATGCACAATTTTTGGAAAAATATCAATGCATGTTTGCACTAAAAATCCTTAAAAGTTGTGTTTTAAAATTAATATTTCTTATAAAAGTAAAGGGAAAATGTCAAAGTTATTAATTTTTTTAAATATCTCCATTAATGGACAACGGTATTATTAATTTTCACCCTAATAAATATAATTCAATATTTTTTTAATTGTATTTTACATATCAATTTATAAAAATTATTAAAAAATTATGTATCCAAATATTTTTATTCACTGTTTTTGCTTGTTAAAATGTGCAACCCATCAGCAGATTGTGGATTAATAATTTCAATTTTTGCCTTTCATTATTGCACCCCACCACCGATCGAATTGCGCGATCGGCTGGGAGCAAATAGATATTGGATCCGATCGAATCATCTGAAGGTGGCTGGTGGATAATGAGTTTTGTTGTTGTTTTTTGGATCGGAATGGATCGGATCATCCATCAGCAACCCCGGAGGAATTTTGTGGTTTATTTGATCGGGGCGATCGTTGACCCATTCATCCATCTCCTCAGGAAAAGATTGGATCATTGCAATTGCAAGCATTATTCCTCCCCTGAAAAAGTCAATAAAATTTATTTTTTAACACCATTTGTCTAGATGTATTATCCTGCTGAACACATTTAATTGCATTTTTAATAGCCATAGATTTGATAATCACCTGATTCTTTGATGAACGAAATCTTGAAATTACTCCTTTGTCGAGAAACAATTTCTAAAGATAAAAAATATTTTTCTTTCACATTCTTCAACAAGAAACTTATTTAAAGGCAGTCTTAGCATAAATTAATAATTATTTAATTCACGATTTGATTTTTTGCGCAATTTTTAATATTAATTTGATTTTTTTTTGTTATTTTAGAGAATATTTCTTTTAGTTCCGCAATCATATATTTATGCCTTCCCAAAGAAAATATAATTTCTGATCACCTTTAACTGTTGATCATATAGAATCCTAAAAATCATCTAATTCAGAATTTAATTTTTGCATAATTTTATCTGATTTTTCTAAATTTTTTGTCTGATTTTTTTGAATGGTTTTTGGTGTTAGCCATTCTCCACAATCCTGATCACAATTTTTATGCTTTCCCATATAGACCATAGAAAATGATCATTCGNGTGTTCGGTGTGCAAGAGCAAACAAGGAAATCGGCGGAATTTTAACGACGGATCAAACATCCGCTTCCCATGCCGGACTGAATACTCACCATAAATTTCCACTTTTTGATCACTTTCAGATTCGTTTTTTGAGGATTTATTATAGGGATACCTAACTCATTGTTGCTCAATTTGATCAGTAATTTTCCGACGCAAATTAATTCATTCCGAGTCCAAAATAAGAACTTGGTGGCAAAACTCCCTGAAAATCAGGGATCTAATTTTGATAAAAATTATTGTAAGATCCATAGTTTAAAACAATTTTTCTGCATGAATCGTAAGTTCAAAAAGTATACTTTATTCTCATCTAGATTAATGTTTTCGTTTGAACCAATTTTAGTGTACATAATTATTGAATATTAGATCAATTTAAAAAAGTTCAAAAAAGACCAACTCAAATATTTAGCTATACCGCAATTAATGTTTTTATTTTTTGCGAAATTTTTAGATGCATTTTTATCTACAATTAATCCACAGATTTATACTACTACATTTCTTTTTGGCTATCAGCGTAAAATCTGATGGGTCCATGGCCATTGATGAAGGAGAGAGTGTTGAACAGCGAACACAAAATTTTGGTAAAATTTGGGAAAATAAAATCAAAGATTAAATTGAAGTGCAAAAATGAAGAAACTCAACCAAAATCTGAATAAAACAATATCGAGCACCAAAAGATCGACAATGATCGAAAAAATTTGACCGTTTGGTTAAATTCTTTTGTCTACGAGTCTTAATCTGAATTTTGAGATAAAATCGTAGTTTTTTTTTAAATAGCTAAATCAAAATATCATCCATCCGATTTTAAGTGGATATCAAGTTGATAATGGGTTTTTTGTAGTTAGATATCGTCGTCAATTGCTAGACGACGAAGCAGTTCTAGCAGATCCGGAGAGGCGCCAATTTGATCTGAATCAATCTGTGCCGTTCATCTTCAGGTATCAGATAACTATTTGCATTGACATCTGGCTATATATTTTTTTGAATCTTTTTATCATTAAAATTTAGTTTGTTCTATTTGTTTTATTTAAAAAAGATAAGAAAAATTTAAATAATATAGTGCGGTCGCCGGCGTGTGTCCGGGTTGCACGACCTTCAGGGTCTTATGTCCACATTGGAAAGAAAAGCAAGCCATTGAACTACAGTACAACTATGCTTCATAATGAGCACACGTGTCATCTCTTTTTCGCCTCTCTGCTTTTCTTTCACATTTTTTGCTTCTCTGTTCTAAGGTCAATTAGGAAAAAAGAGGTCAGACAGCGCTTTTCGTTCCAATGTAGACATCCGACCTCCGAAAATCGTGCAACCCGGACACATGCTGGCGACCGCAGAATATCACTGGGGTGATTAAACGACCCAATAGTCATTTAAAAAAAATTCAAGGTGAAAATTATTGAAACGAAAATTTTATTTTCAAAATACAAAACACCAACGACGAAACACCGGAAAGTGCGGAATTCGGTCTTTCGTGAGCCCGCTGTTCTATGGTAAGTAGTAGAGATGCATAATACTCGTTTTCACTTCGCTTTTTTTTGCATTGTCTTATTAGAACTTTGGATTTTCCCCATTATAGGGTCGATCAGTAGTCACCCCAGTAGTAGATATTATCTGACTATAGATATTCTGATCAGAGATTTGATGAAAAATTTAACAAGAATTTTCTAGCATAAGTAAATTTTTTATATGAATTTTCAGTATTGTTTAGAAAAGACAAATTCAACAATTTAGTGCCCGTCTCTACCCGTTTGGCGTGAAAAAAGGCGACTCAGAAATTATAGGCGATGTCGGAGAATGGACTTTGCCGAGGCCTATGCTTTTTCTCGAGAATGCTTACGACACCATTTGGGTCCAATTTTCTTATAAGAATTTTCTGAATAAAACACAAAATATCTCCAAAAAAATTATGCTTTCTTTGTGTTAAAATTTTTATCATTTTATTTCTAAATTTTATATTAATTTAGGGCGATATTATTGTCCCTTAAATTTTTGGACTATATACATGATTGCAAAAAATGAAAAAAATTAAAATTAATCATTTTTTTAATTTTATTTCTTCAAATAACCATCCTTAACAATAAATTATCGATTTTCTTATGGAAATTTTTATTCTAAAATATAGTATTTTATCCTTTTTTAGGTTCATCGAAATGGTCTGATTACAATGGTGCCGAATTTTGACACATCGCCAAAGCCATTTCCTCTCACAACACCTTTAATAGCAGCCTTTTGGACCGAAAAGTCCGTTTTGACACAGCGACGCCGAGTGCTGATCAGAGAGATAAATGGTGAAATTAATGTCTTAGATTATTGTTGATTTAATGAATTCTGGAGATATTTTTGAATTTTATGATGTTTTCCACTAAAAAATAAAAACAATCAATTTACGACCAAATTTCGTCCAAATTCGCCCACTACAAAAGGTCTATTAGGGAGAGTTCTTAGGCGCAATTTATATAATTACAATTATCTTTAAAAAATTAAAAAAGACCAGAGGCTTCAATAGGGCCATGAAAAATTGCTTCGACTCGCGTGGTATCGAACTTTCAACGTTGGCTCAAATTTTTTTTATTATGTAGTTTCAATAAAAAAAATAAATACACAAAAATTTTCAGAGGGAGGCACATTGGCATTAGCCCAGAGTGAAGTGAACATCCAATTCCGGTATGGGAGTGATTTTGCACCGGAGGCCATTATTCTGATCACTTGGATTGAAGCGGAAGAGGGCGATGAAGAGGTAGGACTGATCTGAAAAATGGACTAAAAAAAGTATTTGGTAGCTAGAATTTTCTTTAGTGAAATTTTTTGAAAGCTTTGTCAGTTAGATTTTTCAATTCCATTGATTATTACCTATTATATGCATGACTATGATAATGTCCCTTTCTTCACCTTCAGATGAAGGTCACTTTTTTAGTTGACGAAATTTCAAAAATTTTCATCGATAATTGAAAATAATTTTTCCTTCACTTTATAAAAATCAAATTGACATGAAATCTGCAAAAAAAACGCCTATAACCTAATTTTAATTTTTTAAATGTTTATTTGCCTTTTACACATTTCCATTATGTCCTAATTGGTTTTACTATATTTCTAGTTTTATCAAAGTTAGATTTTAGTTTTCTATTGATATTTTTATGATGTTTAAATCTGCCAAATATTGTCACCAATGAAAAATGTTTTTATTCCTCTCGAGGCAAAAACTACAAAAATATAAAATATACTTATGCAGTTAAATTTTATTTTTTGAATTTTTCAAATTTTATAAAAGTAAAAATTTAGAGAAAACTGAACAATATTTAAGAAAAGAAAATCGACGAGATTTTCAAAATTATAATTAATGATCTCACAATCTTTTCAGCCCGAAGATGCTGATGTGCTAATCCAATTGGCTTTGATTTTGGGCAAAAATGCCTGTTTAGTGCATTTGATCTTCAGCAAAATGCCTCCTTCAACAACAAATGCCATTGTAAAAATTATTTGAATAAATTTATTTAATGAAATTGTATGCAAAAAATGAGTCATTATTTTTAGATTGAAAAAATTTATAAAAAAAATTTAGAGCGGCTTCAATGGTGCAAATTCGGCCAATGATACAGATGATGATGCCACGAATAAATCACCAAAATACTTCATGTTGCCAGGATCAGGGACTAGTTCTGATGAAGCTCAACAATTATCCGAAAAAAGTAACATCGGTATTCCAGGTATTGGTCGTATAAACTATAAATGACGGAATTTTTTAACCTTATATTATTTTTCCAAATCAAATAATTATGAATAAAAAACATTTTTTTCAGGTGAATGGCTAATGCGAATTGATGAGGAACAAATCCATTTATGCGGAGCAGGATTTCAGGGAATAGGTCAGACGAAATAAAATCAATCATAAATATGTACTGAGCTATGTTTCAAAAGAATAACAAACATATAGTTTCATGGTTTCATG
Source organism: Rotylenchulus reniformis (assembly GCA_001026735.1). Taxonomy (NCBI): domain Eukaryota; kingdom Metazoa; phylum Nematoda; class Chromadorea; order Rhabditida; family Hoplolaimidae; genus Rotylenchulus; species Rotylenchulus reniformis. The sequence continues at coordinate 9,271 of LDKF01000769.1, read as the reverse complement.
AAAAAAATCTAAATCTATCATAAATTTCAGATTTTTTTTTATAAAAAATTTTATGAAAATTAAATTTTTTGAATTTTTCCAAAATAAATTGCATCAATTATCTGTAGAGAATAAATTTTTTCTCTTAAACTTTTTTATATGCTTAATTTTCTTTATGTTTCAGCTTTTATTTTATTATTTATACCAAAAAGTTATTGTAGTAAAAATTGTAAATACCTAATTTACATTTGTTACCCGTTTTAATTTTGATTTTAATTATTTAATATGTAGGTAAATAAATTAGTTTTTTTTTGTAGTTAAAATTTAAATATCAAAAATAACTTGATAATTTAGAATGTGTTGATTCCTGCTTGCCTACTCAATGGTACCTGGATTGGTGAGTTTAATAAAAAAAATTTTATTATTATTATTATTTTTATTTATTTATTTTAGTTCCCGCAATTGTCATTGTGCTGAAGGTGTTGCATGCAATATTGAGACTGGCGAATGTCCGGATGGGAAATGCAATCCAGGTGACAATAAAGAAATAATTAAATTTTATATATAAAAAACTAGTAATTGAGCCATGATTAGAAGCAATTTGAAAATTAAGATTTACAAAAATTATTTATAAATTGTATGTCCTTATTTTAGTGGCTTTTTAAATTTCTTGTGATCCATAATAAAACAAGCATTTCTATATATATTAGCAAAAAAAAAAATAAATGAAACATTAGCAAAAGAATAAATAGAAATGCCATAATAAAATATCCGTTTATATGGTTTATTATTCATAATAAATGCATAATATTAATGGCATTAGCAAAATAATAAAAAATAATAAAGAAAAATGCCATAATTAAATACCCGTTTATATGGTGTATAATTCAAATAAATAAATAATATTAATGCCATTAACAAAATAATAAGGAATAATATAGATAAAAATTTCATAATAATTATTTTTAGGCTGGAAGGGTAGTCCGATCTGTGATGAGGATATCGATGAGTGCGAAGATGAGTCGATCAGCTGTCCGGACGAGCAGCCAGATTGCATGGCAACATCAACATTTATTTATTTTTTATATTTTTAATGAAATTTTTTAGAATACTCCTGGCGCTTACCTATGTTTTTGTTTCGAATACGACAATTCCACCGGCACCTGCATTGGTCAGAACTTGAAATAATCCTTCTTTAATAGAAATAAATCTACAAAAAATATATATAAAAATATAAGTTCTCCAAAAATATACGTCTGATTTTTATTCGATGTAAAACGTCTTTGTATACTTTGTTAAAATAAAAAATAAAGTTGCAATTTTTGGCTTTATAAAATGGATTTTTGGTCATTTTTTTGCAGATTTTAAAGTAAATTTGTTCAACAATTATCATTTAATTAAAAAAGTTTTAACCAATTTTTGCATATGTGACGAAATTTCAATTAAAAAATTGAACTCTTAAAAGACTGAATCGTTATTTATAAAAATTATAATTTTTTTTAAATGTTAAAGTATTTTGAAAAAAGGTGCCAAAATGAGTATGAGAATATTTAAAGTGCCTCTCTCCCCCGTCTAATCTTCCAAAAAGATATTGCTTGTCATAAGTTGTCATAATTTTTTTTTACCGTTATTATAGCTCTTATTTTTTTGAAAACTGGTCTACAAATATCTTCTTTTGGGCTGTCACTCGAATGGCAATCCTCTATGGTCTCTCTTCCCTCAATTTTGGCACTTTTCATAAAATGACAGGGCATTTTATAAATTTAAATACTAATGAATTTCAGGTTCATCTTCATCATCAGAGGACAACAAGGAAAAATCTGGAAAAAATGCTGATAGATTTGCAGTGCCCGTGGCATCGATGGCATTGGTGCCAAAGCTTGGGCCACAATTACCAAAAGCCAATAAAAATCCGCAAAAAATTCGACAAAATTTGCCGGAATCAGTGACACGTCCTGTGGCGCCGAAACTATTGCTGAAATTGCCTACTGCCAAAAAGCCTAATTCACAGGCATTTTTAATGAAGAATTTTTCAATAAATATTCAATGTTCATGGTTATTTTAATCAAATAGAGCTCGTCATTTTTTTTAGATAAAATCTATCCTCAATCCCTTATTTATTATTAGAACACTTGTTAAGGCCACTAAAAAAGTATTTTTTATGCTTGCTAGAAAGTCTTAATTTATAAATATTAGCAGTATTGGCATATATGTCCAATTTGTGGCCAGAACTTTTTGGATTTTTTATTTCTTAATTTAAAAAACAGATCTTTCAAAAAATCGAAAAATAATTCAAATGCAAAATGTCAGCCCAAATTCCTGGACAATCAAAATTTAATTTATTTGATGGCTAGAATAGTCCAATATTCAATGTACAAGAGACAATTACTATCTCCTGTACTTTATTTTTTAGGATTTTTTTGTAATATATTTTTAAGTGATTCTTTTAAATTTTCTTCTTTAGAGACATCTCCAATCTATTTTTTTAATAATTAACGATAACAAAAATTTAATTTGTTTAATTTATTAAGCCCGACAATTCCCTGCATCGGCACCATTCCGCATCTGCTGCCATTCCGCCTCTGCAGCACAGTGCAGGTTCGCAGTCTGCAGAAATCTGCACGGGTTGTGATCCGCATGCGCAATGCGTGCAGGAAAAGTGCCAATGTGCCATAGGGTGGAGCGGAGACGGAAAGGTAAAAAATTAAATAAATAAAAAATATTATTAGTTCACTAAGGCTTATACTTTGATATTTAGAAAAATAAATAGATAAGAGTTTAATTATTAAAATCCAAATTTGATAATATTCACGAGTATAATTGTATTGTAAGTGACGAAAATGATGGTCTTGTTGTCGAAATAAAGAGACAAGTAATAACTAAAAAAAGCATAGGTCCTTATGAATTGGCATGTTAAAAAAATTATGGCCATTATGTTTATTTTGGCCAAAATCTGGCAAGTTCAATAATGGAGAGGTTTCAAATATCAATTAAATTATAATATAGGTGTCAGAGCAAATTTAGAAATCTGCCTTCCTTTTTGGGCTTAAAATTTTTCGAAGCGATTGTTCGGTGATGTTTGTTGTGCGTTCTTTCACCGATCCCAAAGAGGATCAAAAAAATTGGAATAAAATCGTTTCGAAAATTTACATCAAAAAATTGCCCTTTTAAATATTTTTCCATTTTAAGCACTGCTTCGACATCGACGAATGTGCGCTAAATACAACAATTTGTGGTGTCAAAGCGGAATGCCAAAACATCGACGGATCGTATCAGGCATAAAATTAAACATTTTTAAAGCATTTATTAATTTTTTTTTAGTGCATTTGCAACGCAGGATTTATAGCTACTCAAAATGGAGATGGATGCATTGGTGGGTAAACCAATTAATCGCTAATTTTTTTTTACTAATTTTCCGCTAAAAATGCGACAATAAAATTAAAGAAAAATAATAAATTATTATTCACGGAAATGAAGGAAAATAATCAAAACTTTAATCGAAAGTGATTTAATTTTTCTTAATCTTGATCTTTTCATAAATTTTCGCAAAGATCGAATCTATTTTCTAAAAAATTTCATTGTTCTCAAATTTTGCAATAAAATTTTCAAAATTTTAGATTTTTCACGAGTTTTTCCAAAAGAAAAATCCGCAGCCATTTCATATATTGTATAATTCGGAGTTTTATACCTGCTATCGAATTTCAGGGTATACATAAGCTTTTAAAACTAATTATTTTTTTTAATAAAATTCTTGGAATATTCTGTTCAAAATATTTTTCCCACTATTTTATCCCATTTTTTAACACAGATGTTGATGAATGTGAAGAGTCCGTCAGCACTACTCGATTTTCGCCATCTTCACCCCAGCCGGACATCTGTCCCCAGCCCAATTCGGTGTGCAAAAATGCCATCGGCGGCTTCGTCTGCGAGTGCCGGTCCGGCTACATGGGCAATCCGGCAACGGACGAGGGTTGCGCGGATGTTGACGAATGCGCATTGGCGGAGTATTATTGCGGAAAGTCAGGGAATTTTTTTGTTGATATTTTTAAACAAATATTAAAAAGAGTTATCAATAATTAAGAATTTTTAAACAAATTTTTAGTGATGTCGACCATGCCAAAAAAATTAACTAATAAGTTACTCAATTTTTTAAATTTATTACCATATTTTCTCTAAAATAAGGGGCACTTCTCAATTCTCATATATCATTCTAGAAATATTTTTATTTTATTCTTTTATCAAAAAAAATAATCTGATTGCCAAATAATTATGGAATTTCACAAAAATATTTTGAAATTTTTTTATCGGCTCTCTCACGATTATTAACATCCAGTAAATGGATAAAAATAGTAAAATTTTCACAAATAATTGCCAAATATGGATAACCAATACAATATGCAAATTTTATAATGATGGAAAATTTTGAAAATATACTTGCAACAGCATTAGACAGTTCAAACAAAGCTAAAATGCATTTTATATAATTTATTTCCATATATTCCAAATATATTATAAATTTTCTTTATTACCTATACATTCTTTATTATCGGGGCATTGTAAAATTAAAAAAAAACATATTTATTGTAAAAATACTTATTTAAATCCTTTCAGCTTCGCAAATTGCACCAATTTGCCCGGCTCATTTCGTTGCGATTGTCACGCGGGATATGAAAGGATGCCAAACTCCAACCATTGTCGGGACATCGATGAATGCAATTTCAAGAATGCATGCCATAAAGCTGCAACTTGTACCAATTTGGAGGGCGGATTCCGCTGTGAATGCGTGGAGGGATTTGTGGGGGACGGACTGGAATGCCATGGTAGGATTAATACGGGGATATTTCGCAATATCATTCAGATATCCAGTCTGCTGATATTGGTGTCAAAATATTGGGCAAAAAAATAAGCTCCAAAATAAGCGGTAGTCCAGATGATAGAGGGTTAAAAATTTTGCCAATTTGACCGAAGACTTTTTAAATCCTTGGCTGAAATATAGGCTGAAATTAGGCTGAAAATATAAAAATATGTAGCATTTTACATATGCACTATCTTCTGGTATTTTTAATTTTATAAAAATTCGGTCAAGAATTTCGAATTTTCTGTGAAAAACTCCATTTTGATATTTCGAAAAATTTGGAACTTTTTGTCCGAATTTAGAATAAATAAATAAAAATATCAGAAAATAAAGCATAAAATTCTTTATATTTTCCGTCTAACAAACTTAGAATAAAGTTTTCGGCTATGCACCGGAAGTCCATCCAAAAGGGCCAAAATGGTCACTCTTATAGGCCAAATTCCGAAAAATTCACCCAATTTTCCCTATTGATTCAAATTTTGTCTTAACTTTCCATGTTTTAGAGACAATTCTGTTCCCAAGTAAACGAAAATCGCCAACAATATCCCATGGGACAACAACAACAAATAATTTGATGCATTTGGACACACCATTGAAGCTATTTGGCCAAATATATTCCAACATTTATGTGGGTTTAAAATTTTAATTGGGGCCAGGAGAAAGGAATAAAATGCAAAAACTTTTGGATCATTGAATTTTATTTCAAAATAAAAAATTAACAATATACTATTTTTTTTCTTTATTTAGGGCGCCAAAAATTTCTTTCTTGAGAACTATAAGCCTTTTAATTAAAAGCAATGAATCAAAAATTCTTTTGATGCCAAAATTTAAACATTTCAAATTATTATTTTTGTTCTATTTTGCTTACGAATACGAGATTCGTTTATGAAATACGGGTGCTCAAAGGTGCTCAAAAAATGCTTTTTAACAGATCTCTCGAAATGGCATCATAGCCTTTGATCATCCGATCAACGATTCCGCACCGATGGATGATGTTGTCCGATCACACAATGCCGCCATATTGCCATTATATTCGAAATATGACAAAAATGGTTCCTTAGAAATCCAACAGTTCGATGGTAAATGGAGTTATTATTTTTATTTATTCTACAAAAAAATTGTTATCATGTAATTATATATTTGGGAAAATTTTTTTATAAAAATTAACTAATTTTTGTTTTTCAGAAAATTCGCACAATGCTAAAGGACCATTCAGCCGAACATCTTTGATCATTCAACAACATTTTCATATTCCCGATTTTCGCCCCAAATGGATTTTGGTGGTCACTTGGAGGGAAATGAACGATATATTAGCCGTCAAAAAGGTGAAAAGATATAAATAATTTATAGCTCGAGATTTTTCACGGCTTTTTTCACTCTCGGACTCGTTTCCCGGGTTATCATTCTCGGAAAACAAGATATTTTGGGAAGTTTTCGAACATTTGGAAAAAAATTTGACCGATTTCTTAAGGGTTAAAGCTTAAAATCATCAAATTTTCTCCGGCAACCCCTAGACCGCCGACACTACTTAATATAGAGAATTTTTTAAAAAACCTTTACAAAAAAGTATTAAATCTCTCAAAAAGGGCTAAAATTTCAAAATTTTCTCCGGCGGTTCCTAGGGACATGATAAATTTACAAAAAAACCTTTACATTCATGTCGAAAATTTTTCAATGTTAGGAATCTCCATTTCAAGCCATTTGGAGTGTACTCCGATTCATGGTGTTTTATAGCATTTCTTGATCAGCTAACTATTATGAGTTTAGATGAATTTTTTCCGATATATTCCTACATATGTGAAACTTATTATTACTGTAATTATGGCAGAAATGCTAAAAATATTTTCGGGCAAAAAATATATATTTCTCGATTTCTCGCTCTCTCTCTAGTCCTTTTTTCGATCTCGGTTCTCAATTCTTGATAAAATTTACTCTCGAGCAGCACAATAGTTTTAACAATATTTAAAGAAAAAATTGATAATTTTCAGTTAAGAGCACATTTTTCTTTTTTTTATTGATAAACTCCATCCAAAATTATCTACTTAAATCCACAAAAAATAGCCTTCCTAAAATAAATAAATATATTATTAATAAAATAAATTTTTAGGACAAATCCAACACATTCCAAGCCGTCTTAGTTGATGGAATTAATGGCACTTTCGCAATTTTTCTCTATGAAAATGTACAAATCTTGGATGAAAAACAATATTTTGCAGCGATTTTGCATCCTTCCGATGGGCTAACTTCTGAAATTCCGCCCGAACTTTTGGTCAGCCGATCAAATGTTGGACAACCTGGAAAAGTATGTAAATTTTTTCTTTTGTTAATATGGATTTATTTTAATAAAATGGAATTAAAAAAAGAATAAAAAATTAAAAACATAAAAATATTTATAATTGTACAAACACCCAGTGAATCTGTAAATAAAAACAATTCTTTCCAGCAAAATTATATCCTAATATTGAGCCCTAACGATTTTTGCTATTTTGGAAATTTTTGAATTTTTCCTAAAAATTATTTCCGAGAAAATAATTAAGATTTTTAATAAGTATAATGTATTTAAAGTAATACTTTATTATTTATTTCCAGTGGATATTCCGGATTGATGAATCCAGAATTCGGACATGTCCTTCCGGTACCCAAGATCCACCATTTTGTCAACAAGGTAAATAATAGAAATGTGAATGCAAAAAATCCAAAAAATAATAATTTAATAGATCAAATTAATTTAAAATTCGAAATCAGCCAAATTCTATTTTTTTAAATTCTATCTAGTCAGTGTCTAAAAAATTATGACTGGCTTTTTGATCTGAATAATTTTGGATTACCTATTTTGGCTTTTTCAAAATGAAATCAACAGTGAATTACTCTCAAAAAAATTTTCTTTTGTTGAAAAATGTTAATATTAGCTACCGTTGTTTTATAAAAATTTCACTATTTTTAAAAAATATATGCAAAAAATTATATAAGATTTTTTGATCTATAAGGTTTCGATCAAATTTGCCTAATTGAAATGAAAACAAAATCAGTTACTTTTTAATAATAAAAATTTCGCATAATTAAATAATTTTGTTCAGATTGTGATCCCGGCACTTTTGGACTGGACTGCATGGGCAAGTGCCACTGCGCAAATGGGTTACCCTGCGATTTCGCGAGCGGCCTTTGTCCTGCAGGAAAATGCGCGGCAGGTTCAAAAAATATTTTTAAAAAATAATAAAAATTTATACGAATTAAATTCTGTATTTTTATTTTCGGTAGGAATTGGTATATAATATATTATTTAAAAAATAATTTTACTTCCAATTTTGGTTAGGTTTCATTGGTCGGAACTGTGATGAAGACATTGATGAATGCGATCGGGGCACCCACCGATGTCATGCCACTGCGGTAAATTAAAAAATAAATTAAAAAATAAATATTTTTGAATTTTATAGAATTGTACCAATCTGATCGGTTCCTATTCCTGTACATGTCAACTACAATTCTATGGAGATGGGTTTAATTGCTCAAGTAAGTTGTAAATTTATCATTCTGTATATTAGAGACCGGATCGAGACGAGATTATTCGAGATTTTTCGAGAATCTCGATTCGAGATTCTCGAAAAATCTCGAATCGAGATCGATCTCGAAAGTTTTGGGCATTTTTCGAGATCTTTCGAGATTCGAGATTTTTCGAGAATCTCGAATCGAGATCGGTCTCGAAAAATCTTCGAGATCTCGAATCTCGAAACCTCAAAAAAATTGAAAAATCTCGAAATATTTTCGAAAAATTCTAATTAATTTGAACTGTTTCTAAGCAAAATAAAATCTCCACGTAAATCTTGCTACTAAATATCTAAAATCTCAAGTAAAATCTTCTAAATCTTAAGCAAAATCTTCTAAATCTCAGGTAAAAATTCTAAATTCTACCAATTGGTCCATTGTCTTAAAAATAAATTGCTAA
>LDKF01000768.1:12898-24031 GCA_001026735.1 Rotylenchulus reniformis | reverse complement strand
AAAATCAAAATATAAAAAAAATAATGCCGAGGCGCTATCATTCATCACTTCATTAAAAAGATAAAATAAAAAAATTGTTTAATGTAATCTATAATAAAAAAAATTAACAGGAAAAAACGGCACTAGTATTGATTTTTTAAAATTTTATTTTTTTTGATGGTTTTTTGGATTTTTATGTGAATTAGCTCAGGTGTGATTTTGTCTTTGGAGATGTTTGGTTATGGATAATGCTCTTTTTGGTTTTGATGGATTTTTAAGAAATGACTCATTTTGATGGAAATTTAGGAAACGTCCCATTTGCGTTTTGATGGATATTTAAGAAACGCGCATTATGATGGTTTTTAAGAAACGACCCAGCACCAGCAGAAGTCTTCTTTAAATATGGGTTTTTCTAACATTTACCTATATTTATTTTTGGATAGATCGTTTTATAAAATTGAATTTTCTCAATAAATGTTTATTGTTGAGCAATTGATTGAAAAAGAATGTTTGAGAGTTTTTGTTCATCCTTTATCAAAAAAAGTAATAATTGTCATAAAAAATAAAATGTTACATATTGCAAAGGATTCTCATCAGATTTAGATCGTGTAATTATCCTAACTGATATGAGAGGGACTTATGGATTTTATTAGTTTAATTTACATAAATCATCATATGATTACAGTATATTCTAATATGAACATATGCCAAGAATGTTAATGCGATTGGAATTTTCTTTTAAATCCTGCTTTGCTCTCCATTCTAACAGCCCCAACAGTACGGTCTACAAGCGGCATTCATGACAATTTTGCATTTGGCATAACAATCATTTACATATGCATTTCTTGTTGCGGTGACAGCCCTTCACACACTTCGATGTACAATGGTCATAATAGCCATTTCTGCATACATATTTCGCAATTTCTGCAGTTGGTAGACAGATTGATTGGCAAAAATGGCCGGTTGTTGTAAGCGCCCAACTGTTGCGCACGAGCAACGGCTTCTTAATTGGCAAAAGCTTATTAGATAATAGATATATCATAATAGATAATATATATCAGAGATGTTATCGAAAATTTTCAGAAAAAAGGACATCAAGAGCGAAAATAAAGGATTTCACTGGCAAAAATCGTCAAAATAAAGGACACTTTTTAAATAAGAAAAAATTCGAAGTAATAACCAATTTTATGCAACATTTTTTTTCTTCGCCGACAACTTCCATGACCAATTATACTGTTTTTAACAAGAAAATAATCGACTTTCAGAGAATTTCTCTTGTTAGTAGACATTTTAAGACCTTTTTTTAAAGAAACCTAATGTGATGTGCCGGCGGTCCCGACAGGGGTCGCCGGAGAAAATTTTGAAAACTTAGTCCTTTTTCTTAAGAAAATTGATCATTTTTAAGAGTTTTTTGGAAGAAAATCCATTGTGGGGGATGCCGGTGGCCCCGATAGGGGCCGCCGGAGAAAATTTTGAAAATTTAGTCCTTTTTTCTTAAGAAAATTGGTCATTTTCTGAATAAAATTTTTTAAGATCCAAAAATAAAGGACAAAAGGACACCCTTGGTCTGAAAAAAGGACAATCCTTTGAAAAAAGGACATCAAAATTTCCAAAGGACGGTACCCCTCCAAAAAAGGACAATCCTTTAAAAAAAGGACAGATAACATCTCTGATATATATGTTGTAGCCGATTCCGAAAACGGCTAGCCGAAAGTGAAATGTTTGCCAAACATTTGCTAAACATGAACTTTTTACATAAAATTCAACAACTTAAGACCTAAAACATTAGTTTGGGGGTAAACATTCTGAAAGCTTCAACGCATTTTGTTCGTTTGAACATAGTCAAAACATCATCCGAACATCAAAACATCGATAAAATGTTCGGATGATGTTTTGACCTTTTTCTGATGAACAAATTTTTTGAAACTTTCAGAACCTATTTCAGACACCCCAAACTATTGTTTTTGATGTTCTATTCTCGATTGTTCAGCAGATGTTTGGCCGCAATTTTAGAATCGGCTGAATTTCAGAATCGGCTACAACATATATACCATGTTGTCTCCACTATAAGCCACTTTGCTTATATTTTTCATTGTCCCTCCGAGGGGTGCTTATATTAGAAATTGCTTATAGAGGGATATCTTATTTTCAATGTTCGTGTCCCTCAAAACCCAATCCAAAAGCCCAATATCCTCATTAAAACTATTTTAATCATTAAAATCTAATAATATTATTAATTATTAATATTATTAGTTATAATATTTTTTTATTATAAGCCATGTTACTAAAAAGAGTTGGGGTACATTTATGTGATGCGCATAGTGAGTGTTTTAATATAATGACATAGTCCCAAAAAATAGAATGCGCACTAATTAAAAGGGGTTCTTATTAGAAGAGTGGCTTATAATAGAGAGAATACGGTAAATACATAAATTTAGGCATAAATTTAGAATATTACCAGCTGCTTGGACAACCATTGTCGGTGCCAACAAAGCGAAAATGATGATTATCTTCGCCATGCTTCCGGGTATATGATTTGAAAATATTATTTCTACTAAAAAATAAATGATATCGAAAATATATTCCATGGATAATTGATATGCGAACTATTTTATATTTGGGATATTTTAACTATTAATATAAGTGTATCACAATCAATTATCCATCAAAATATTTCATGTATAATTGATATGCGATACTATTTTTTTTATATATTTATGCATATGAAATACTTAATTTAGATGTCGGGGCCGGACTCGGCCCGGATTTTACTCGGATTCGGAATTGGTCCGGCCTTTTTTTGGAGACCACGGATTTCCCTGGGCTCCGGATACGATCCAAGGTTGTAATAAAAATCCGGGTCCGGGGTCCAAATCTGGGTATTTTTTTTAATTCATTTATAATAATGACAACATCGATTTAAAAATTAGTTATTATTAGGGCTCGAACTTTTAGGGAATTCCCTATTTTTTTAAAGACATGGAATCGTATGGAAACGCTAAAAAACGCGTTTTTAGACATATTTAAACGTATTTTGAGGACTTTTTTTCCCTATTTTCCCTATTTCTTAAGCCCGGTTGGATTTTTCCCCATTTTCTCCCTATTTTGGCCATTTTTTAAGAAATTCTTCACAAAAATGCAATAAAAACCAAAAATTGTAGATTTTTTGGAAAAATTTTTCCGAATATTTTTTGGAAAATTTTTGGTTTTTTCCTAAAAATTTTTCAAATTTTTTTAACAAATTTTTGAAAAAAATTCAAAAAACTTTTTTAATTTTATATTTTATGAATCTTCAATTTTTATTTTGAAAACATCTCAAGATATGGTTAAATTGTATTTAAAAGGCTTAATATGCCTTTTTAGACGAAATTTTTGAATTTTTAGATCATATTTTGAAAAAAAATTTTTGGTTATTTTTACCTATTTCGCTACTTTTCTCTCTATTTTCTCCCTATTTGGGTCTATATTTCTTTTATGGTATATCTGTTTTCATTCATTTTGTTTCATTTTCATTTATTTCATTTGGATCTTATACATAGTACTTAAAATACGGCCTTTTTAATTGAAAATAATTCAGTCTTTTTTAAATAAAGTATATACAAATACCAGAGCTAGTCAGAAGGGTTTCTTTGCTTAAGTCGTATCCTTTTGAAGATTGGCAACAATTTTTGTCTTAAAAATGATAAAATTTGTAAAAGTAAAAAATCTTCCTCAAGAAGGTACCCTGACACAGCGCGAAAAGTTCAAATATTTATATCCTTTTACAATAAAAAATGTGGTGCCTAAAGCCTAAACTAAAAGTTCCGGAAACACGAACAAAGCGTACATCCACTAACGATGGTAGGAAAAGCAAAATTGTAGGCCTGCCTCTCTCAACATCATCGACCGCTACGATCGGAGAAAATGTCGGCGAAAGGCGGAGGCCGAAGATGGTGAATAGGCAGAAAAGCATTGGCCACGATGGAATCGATTGAAAATAGACAATGGGCCAAGTGACTATACCATCGCCAGTACAATCACCAAACCCATCCTTATCATGAAGCTGAAAATTTGCGTCATTTACTTAAGAAATTTGTTATATAGAATTTCAACAAAAATTGGAAAATCAGGACAAAATAAGGACAGAAGCGAGTAAGAACATTTTAATCTCGTAATATTTGGATCATCCAAATTAGAACCTTTACAAACAAGAATAGATGCCATCCTAGCTTTATTCAGCAAATAAAATGGCGGCATATGATTATTTTCTTTTCATCTTCATTGCTCTCACCTTTGGCTTCTCCGTTTACCAATATTCAGGTTTGAAATTTGCTTAAAATATTTTATAAAATATATATTTTTACTTAGTGTTACAGCACTCACCTGTTGGGACGGATCATTGCCGAAGTTGCCAGGAGTGCAGATTGCCCAACCAACTGATCGAGTGTGCGACCCGGACACGGAACATGTGTGCTACAACACCATTTGCTGTAGGAAAATTATCTATACATATGTAAAAATAATATAAATTGAAAATACTTGAGCTTGGATTTATTAGCTTTTTAAAAAAAATTATCGGAACAATCGTGTCTTAAATACGTCTCAAATGGTTTTGAAAGATATTAAGGATGGTTTGAAACCGCTAATTTTTTCAGGATAGTATACATAAATCTAACTACATAATAAGCAAAATTCAGTAAAAGAAGAGTTTCGTTGGAACTTAAGATTCATAATTTTATTCGAAAATGAGATCTTTTTAAGTGGTATTATTTTCTTAGCAAAAAATAATCAAAAACTTAGAAATCAAATCATAAAATAAAATCTTTAGCCATCATTACATTACCGGCCTTCAATATGTATGGGATGTGAAGCTGATGCCAACACCACGGAAGAGATCCGAGCCTGGATTCGCAGCAAACTGGACATCCAACTGCAGGAATTGGTCAAGTGTGACCAGTTCATGTTTTGCCAGGGTGACGATTGCAACCACGTGATCCACCTAAATCAGATAAAAGGAGGCATTCACATATATATACGGTAATGGCTGGGTGGTCAATCAGACGGAGGTCATGCCAATCAAAATTGGATATATGGGTGTTATTGTATGAAAAATAATGTGTTTTGACATGGCAAATTTTTTTCATCTGTCCACAAATATTCATGTTTATGTTATGTCAAAACTCATCGAAGCGCAAAAGCGATTAATGAGTAGTCTAATCATTTTTTAGTTTTCTTGGCAATATTGACATTTTTACTTTTTTTAACATTCCATTATAAAAAAATTTCTGAAAAAAATGGGTTGAGACATAGCTTACTTTTTAAAAAGACATTAAAAATTAAATTCAAAGGATTGGCAATTTTACTTATTGTTGGCGGAAGAAACTGTTGAAAATTGTAGACAAAACAACAATCCCGAATACTTATTATAGTGTAATGGACCTGGGACCCATAAGTAATGCGTGTCCAATTAAGGGATATAAATATATATTTAAAAATAAAAGGATTTATTAATTATTTTAATTTTTCAATTTTTTTAAAATTGAATTTTCGGCTTCCTTTCCAACTTTGTGTTTTGTTATCATTGAAGAATCTTTGACAGCATTAACATCTTTTAATTGTATAAAAATATATGAAATTATTTGATATTTTACTTTCCAAATCATTATTTCAAATCAATAAGAGTAAAATTATTATGATTTTATCGATTTTATATATTAATGATACAAGTTTCATATATTGACATCAAATTATAAGAAATATACATTATTTAATATAATTTATGAGAATAAATTATTTATTGGTCATAAAATATCTATAAATCGTGCATTGAAAATCACTTAATTATAATTTCTGACATTATAAATAAGCTGTTATTAACAACTTAAATCACATAAATCTTTATTTTAATCGTTGAATTAATTTTCTTAAAAGTATCCTTATCTACATTAAAATAAAAAAATTTATATTAAAATAATTATCTATATTAAAATAAATAATTTATATTAAAATAATTATCTATATATTAAAAATAAAAAAAATTTATATTAAAATAAAAAAAATTTTATTAAAATAATTTTATTTCCAGAAAATGTTTTTCCTTCCATTATTCATCATTCTTTCCATATTGTCATTCATAAAGATGGCACCAATAAATTTACAAAACAAATCAGAAATGTGCAATTTTTTGGCGGAAAAATCAATTTTTCCTTCAGAGTCATATAACGCATTTGGCCAAGCTGGGAAATTATTGAGGGAAATGAGTTCTACTTCAAATAAAAACGATAAAAATGCAGAATTGGACCAATGTTTGACCATTTTACGTACCAAAATGGACGAATATAATCTGATACACTTCAATTTCTTGGAAGACGATCAAGAAAGTATAGAGGAATATAAGGACCAAATGCAGAAGTTAGAATATTTTTTGATGAATGGACGTGAGCTGATCCGTACATTTTTCACGATGAAACGCCTGAAATATTCAGAAAATTTTTGGGCCCATGTCATAGAAGTAATATTTCCTATCTATAATTTTTTAAAGTTAGTTTAATCAATAGTTAAAAATAAAAGACATCAATTAAATTTATCCATCTCAGATATAGAATAATTATGAATATGTTTTTACTCCAAAATTTTTAATTATTGTTTTTTAAAGTAATGTATTTTAAATTAAATAAAAATATGATCAAATATAATCAAACTTATGAATAATATACCTAGCTGCCTAAAATCGTTAAAAGTGAATGATGAATTTTGTTATGAAATTAAATACCGTATCTCCTGTATTAGACCCCCCGGGGGATTTATTTTTCAACCCCGCTCCAGAGAGGGATCTATTGCAGTGGGGGGGACTAATTCGGTGCACCTGGTTTCACCCCCGCGGTTTCACCCCCGCGCTAGAAAATGATAGAAAGAATGATTATAACTTTTTTCAGGTAAACATTACAGAAATGAATTTGGTGTCAAAAGATAGCCCTAAAAGTCTGCTATAACCATGCAGAAAGAATTATCCGGTTTGCTAAGTAGAAAAAAAAGTTATGGCCAGACCATTGGCCAAAACCACGATTTTATGGCTTAACTTGGCCACAACTTTTTTACTAGTTGGCCAAACCGGATAATTCTTTCTGCAAGTTTATAGCAGCCTTTAGGCTATCTTTTGACACAAACTCACTTCTCTAAGTTTAACTTGAAAAAAGTTATGATCATTTTTATAGCGCGGGGGTGAAACCAGCGGGGGTGAAACCAGCTGTTCCGGGACTAATTGCAGGGGGCTTAATACAGGGAATACGTTATAGAAAGGTTTTATTATATATGGCTCCTTTTATTATTTAGTAGGTTCTGAAGTTGGAATTTCCAGGAATATTTACACCAACATAACAATGACATTGTGAATGTGACTATGGAGATTGAACCTGAGAAATATCCGGCATTTATGAAAACCAAAGAAGGCATCATGATATTTGGAGGTAATATTGTTACTGCAAGGCCGGCTCCGGGATTTTGTACCGTTGATTATCGAGTTTATGATAGCGAAAGCGAAGAATTGAAGGCCAAAATTAACTTGGTACTATTTGAAGACGACGAAGAAGAAGACCAACTAACCCAAGTCACCATTACCATACTGGACGGGATGGAGTTGGTTTTTATTTTTATAAAATTTTGAAAAAATGAAGTATAATCTATATGATTTGAATTGCCCGAACCTGTTCAATACTGCTTATTAACGATATAAACTCTCTATATTTTCTATTTGCGCTTTGTAAAATAATTTAATTTTTAAATTCATATCAATAAATTGCGAATCTAATTTTTATCATAATTTTTTTCTAAATGTGAGAAAATAATTTATTTTTATTTCAGCCTGGATGTACCATCAGATGCCATTGATAACAAACTCATGACATTGGGGGGGGGGGGGAATGCAAATGGGAGAATGCATAATCATGTGATAAATTTCTTGCATTTATTTATTTCAAGTTTTTTTTCGAATAAATTGTTGCTAATCTTTTTTTTAATTTCATAGAAATTATCATAAAAATTATATTAATATATTATATCAAGTAAAAAAAATTATTGGAGAAAGATTTTGAGATTGTAATGCTCTTTAAAAATTCATCAATTTATAACTTGTAATAATTAGAAAATAAAAAACAGTTCGCGACCACCGGGGCCAGTTCACGACCCACCCTATCAGTTCGCGGCCACTTTTTTCATTCAGATGAATTTTGATTCAGAAAAGCTGAGACATACTTCTATTCAATGTCATTCCTTGTCTATTCAGTTTATTCAGGGATTTAGTCAAGCATAAGAATATAGCGCAAATTTGAACTTTTTTCCATCAATTTTGTTAACACTATACACTAAATATCAAATCTCAATCAAATTTAAAAAAATTCTCCTCAATGCCTATTGTTTGAATATTTTTCATTTCTTCTCACCCTCTATTATTTGGATTGTTGATTAAGACTTTCACTTTGTGCCAATTTATCTCTCGAAAAAAATTCTCTGAAGTTAAGTATTAATATTAATATATAGTATCTAAATTCTTAATCAGCTTATTTTTAATATATTTATACGAGATTTTTTACTTTGAAAAATATGTAATAGAAATGGGACAACTTTTTTATTTTTTTGTTAATTTTATAATTTTCAAAATTATTTTTAGATATTCAATTAGGTCAATTTCCCCGTCGCGGAAAAAAATAAAAAGTTTTTAATGATACTAGTGATTAAAGATGAAAAGGTTCGAAATGACAAAAACAAGTCCAGTATTATAAGACCAATTTTTATGATGAATTTTAAATTGATAATATTAACTGAAAAATAAAAAAAATAAAAATAAATTAAGGTAAATAAATAAAATAAAATCCTAATTCAATATTGTAAAAATCAAAAAATAAATTTTCTTTATTTGACTATCCTTCACTATTTACACAATTGTATGAATAAATTATTTAAATGTTGATGTACAATGTCCTTTGCTGAAACAGATTTGGTGTAAATAATCTAACGTGAATTCCTGATCAAGAGATATTATTTTTCGAATCATTGGTGGCCTATCATCTCATCTAAAGTGAAATTAACGCTAGATCAAACTTTTTGAGGTCAGATTCGAATTTTCTATCTAAGAATACCCACCAGGAAAAGTAATGAAAAATATAATATTCTGATTAGGTGGGGGGAGGTGAGGGAATAATTTCATTTTTTACAATAATAATTTTATTTTTATATTTAATATAATCTTAATTTATATCTATTGTTATTTTACATCTATTGTTAAATTTATTATTTTATTTCTTTTTTAATTTATATATTTATATTTTTAGCCATTCTCTCATTAAATTCTTTAGAAAATTCAAAATTGTTACTTTTGGACAAATGTCATAGCACCATAAGAAAATTATTAGCTCAGCAACAACATTTATTCAAATAATCAAAAAGGGATAAGCAAGATTTGAAACTGATATCCCATGATCATGCATAAGCCATTTCTAAGACCATATGTTCGATGAATCCCGCTGGTGAGAGATTCAATCTGAATCCGTTAAAAATTAATAATTACAAGATATTTATAATTAATATTTTTAAGCTTAAAATTTTAAGATCAAATTCATACCATCAATGATATTAATGGTCACACGGACGAGTTTTTTATCGCGCAGGCGCAGTCCCAAGCGAATTTCGGCGTATAATTTTTGATTTTCTCCATAAAAATTATAAAAAACGGTGACAATCCCAGGCTTTGGTTTATTATCGACGTTTTCACCTAATGATTGCATTACGGTTGTTTCATCGTCAATTTCCAAAAATTCCGGCCATTCCTCAGGTTCAATGTTCACAACCACATTCACCAGATTCGTATTTTTATGTTCGAAATATTCCTGGAAATCCGAAAAATGATTTTTTAATACTGTTTTATGATTATAAATAAATTTAACCTTTAAGACATTTGTCCAAAAATTCTCTGAATGTTTTAAGCTTTGCTTCATGATAAATTTGCTTAAAAGCCGGCGTCCATTCATCAAAAGATGATCCAATTTTTGCATTTGGTCTTTGAATTCCTCCTGTTTTTCTTGATCATTTTCCAAAAAATTAAAGTATATCAGGAAGTTAGGCGGATCGACTACTATTTTGCTACGTAAAATGGCCAAACATTCATCCAACTCGACATTTTGAGTTGAAGTTTTACGCAGAAATTCCATCACCAACTTCCCGGCCTCGCCAACAGCATTAAATGGTTCTGTAGGGATAACTGATTTTTCCACAAGAAACTTGCACATATCCAAATCGATGGTGGTGGTTGAAAACTTAATTGGCATCATACTTATTAATGGCAAAATGAAGACAATGATGAATAGAGAAGGAGGGATAATCATTTTCTGGAAAAGATAAACCATTAAAAATGATAATGCTGAATGCAAAAGCCGAAACGAACGTATAAAAAATCTCTTTAAAGGAAAAATTGATTTTTTCGCCAAAAATTGCATATTTTTAATTTGTTTTGAAAATTAAATAGTATCCAATTTATTAGTGGCAAAATGTAAAGAATGATTAAAAATACTAGGAAAACATTTCCTGGAAATAAAATTATTTATTAATTGATGATACTTTTATATAAATTTTTAATTTGAAAATAGATAATTATTTAATTTTTAGGAAGGTTATTTTAAACATTTAAGTGATTTTTGTCGCTAATAACAGCTTATTTATAATGTCAGAAATTGTAATTATGCGATTTTCAATGTACGATCTATTGATATTTTATGATCAATAAATTATTTATTATAATAAATGTATTAAATAATGTATTTTTTCTTATTTTTTGATATCAAAAATGAAATTTGCATCATTATTATATGAAATGGAACGATCGATCAGACCCTTTTTAAAATAAAAAATTATTAAAGAATCAATTAATTAATTATGGATTTATCGCATTGTTGTCACCTTTACGTCGTAGAACAAAGCCTTGCCCAGCATATAAAGCACATTGTCAATATCTAATTTGATACAATTCACACATGCATCGACTAGATCAGTGACATCGTATTTTTTGGCTAAAATATAAAATTTCCACAATTTGAAATATACCATAACAAAGGGGGGTCGACTCCCCCCTGACTCCGTTCGTACGGGGTACCGAAATCGAGGGGGACTTCATAGCTTCGTGCCCAG
>LDKF01000767.1:929-58556 GCA_001026735.1 Rotylenchulus reniformis | reverse complement strand
AGATACTAAAAAATTTTCAATCTTTAAAGGAAAAAAAGAAATCAAAAAATAAGAAACCAATTAAAGGAAGCAAGAATTCAATTCTAGAATTTTTTCGGATTACCACAAGGCTCGCAGGATCCAAGATTCCCAAAAAGGACATCAATATCGAAATTTAAGATTTCGGGGTTAAAAATAGAACATCTTTTAAAATGCAAAATTTTCGCCACTAATAATTATATAGATCGGAATAAAAAAAGAAAAAAAAGAAATTTTAAAATCATAGATGTAGATTACAAGAAAATCTAGGTTCTAGGTTTTATAGGCCAAAAACCTTGATAATAAATAGCCGAGAAAATAACTTGATTCTAGGTTTTTGGAATCCACAAATTTCGTTTAAAAATGTAAAAATCATATTTAATGTATAAACAATTTAAAAAATAAATAAAATAAAAGGTTTAATGTAAGTCAATTGAGGATTGATGTGCTTAGCCCACAAGGTAGAATGAATAATGATTTAATATTATATATAATTTAGCCTAGAGCAAGAATTCAAATATGGAATCAATGTAAAACTTTTTTCGATCTTTAATCATTTTATTCCATCCTTGAAATTCTGATCAATCTAGATTATTTCTAATAACTTTTTTCGAAACTCTAAATCGAATTTTCAAACTTTAATAAAACCTGCAATTCGGATCTGCAACCCGTATCTATATCGCGCATACCTATGACGATGCTTCTCATCCAACAAAGATGCCATTCTCGACTTAGCCTTCCCAACGAGTTACAATTACAATACGAGTTGGTCCAATGGCTGCCCAAGGACATTACAGCCCCAAGACGAAGAGTACGACTCAAGAATGCTTTTCGGAACATTCCATTGGGAATGTACATTGAGAATTTGATCAAGAAATTCAATAATGAAGTAATTTTTTCTCATATTTGAATCAAGTGCAAAGGATTCCAGAATCAGAACTAATCAAAAACGGATGAGCAATAAAAATTCTATAAAATTTTCTTTAAGAAAATATTTTCAAATGCATAAAATTTTTAAAACATAAATTTTTCTTAAATGTCAAATACTATGCATTTTTTGATCCTCAAAAGGCAGTAAGAAATCATAACGAAGGTCTAAAAAGTTGGAACTTATCAAAATTGTCGAAAAAGATAAATTAATGGAAATTTAAACAGAATTTAATAATTTGGATTGTATCAATGAAATGAAAATAATCTTTTTAATGCTTTGCTATGATATTTTAGTAATTTATTTATTTCTTCTGATTATAATGCGGTATCCCGCCGGTATGCTTTTGTTTTCGGGTTCTACATGCAGCATCCCGGATATGCATATTTTATCGTGGCACACATACCATATTAGTATACCTATGTGGATAGCCATGGATACCGCATATGGAACCCGCAAACAAAAATGCGCATGGACGTTAGAATCGGATTCAACGTTAAAAATTGTCCCAGGGAAATCATTTTAGATGAATTTACGAAAAGAAATTTTGACGTCAACACCAAAAAATGACGTCAGAGGAGGCATTAGATCAAAATGGACGTCATATTCGTATCCAGCGTCAGATCCTCATCCTTATTCCCATAATTGCGCATGAATTCGCGTTTAAATTTTTTTTTTAATTTAAATTGATTATACATTAAATATGATTTTTACATTTTTAAACGAAATTTGTGGATTCCAAAAACCTAGAATCAAGTTATTTTCTCGGCTATTTATTATCAAGGTTTTTGGCCTATAAAACCTAGAACCTAGATTTTCTTGTAATCTACATCTATGATTTTAAAATTTCTTTTNCCCCCCCCCCCCCCCAATACACAAGCATTCCAACTTTAATTCTCTATATAGGTATCCAGTGCTTCAAAAAATATCATATTTCTTGAATACATGGTCCCCACATTTGGGTACACCCAATGAAAAGCAAAATCATGTACCTCCCTATTGATTGGGCATTTTAGTATTTTATATATCATACAAAATTATGTAAGGAAATAATCATATTCAGAAAGAATATGAACACTTGTCATTAAGAAAAATATTCGGATTTGTTGCATAATTTATGACATGAAATCCCAACCACTGGAATCGCTGAAATGTGTTGTGTGCGCACAAAACGGAGGCGGATTGCATTTTGGCGTTGTGTCTTGCAGACCTTGTGCCAACTTCTTCAGGTTAGCTCACGAATTGTTAGACCTTCCCCCTATAAATGAAGTTTTTTTTATTAATATATCTCAGATTTATTATGTATAGACCAAAATTGAAATATTTCAAACTATTTAAATACTAGCTTAAAATTTAAAGGATAGAAATTTTATTATTTTTAAGAAAGATATGCCTATATTAAGCATGTGATGGGGCGAATCGCTATCCAAATTCCAATTTATAAATTTTGTTTTTTTGACTTAATGACGAAATTAAAAAAGATTAATTTTAAATAAAAAAATTAGGCGCTCTATTGTTGAGAAACGGACATACAAATGCATAAGAGCCCACGCATGCAACATCCAGCAAAGTTTTATAGTTTTTTGGACAAAAAATAATAATTTTTAAGACAACCGCAATGGATGCAAGGCGTGTCGAATGCGAATTTGTCGAGTGGTCGGAATGATCTACGAAGCACGAACTACTCATAAGTGAAAAGGGGAATAAAATTCGGCGGGAAATTTTCCCACTCAAAAGTATTCAGAATAATATACTTTTTTGATAAAATTTTTTGAAAACCTAATCCTATGGAAATACGGATGAAGAATCCGAATACTAGACCTATAAATTTTGCTAAATATTAGACTCTCCGTGAATATACAAAGCTTGTGAAAAATTTTGTAAATCAGAGAAGATAAAAAATCCAAGAACATAAAATCCTATAATGCAAAAATTATTTGTCAGTGTTCTATTTATGGACAAAATTTACTCTGAGCATCCGTCACTTTTGGCCAAATTTGTCGATTCCTACCGTATCTCCATGGATATTCAACGTTGTTCCCTCAAACATACGGTAATCAATGTGTAAATTGACCAAACATCAGTTAAATAAATCAGGCAATCCCATCAAAATACTCGGATTATTTACAAATGGAACAGAACGACAGGAAGATGTTCTTGACCATTATCGGTGAAGCAGTTTATCATTTTGTGCCCTGATGCTATTGACTCTTTGGGATTCGGGTTTGACAAACGGCGAATTTTATATAAAAATTTAGTTCCAGCAAAGCAGCTACCCAAATGCGACGATGATAGAAAACGGGAATTTTACAAAGAGAAGATTTTGGCGGATTGGGTCCAGGATCTGAGTTTCCGCTCCAGCAACTCTGGCGCTGAACCCACACTTCAAATGGCCAGAATGTCGCGCAATTGGATGTTGATTTAAAATATTTTTTAGTTTTATTTTTTATTTTAGTTCGAACTAAAGGCACATTCTGAAGGGGCTTTGACGGAGCTACAAATAAAGAACACGTCTCAGCAATCTGATATTATGCCCCTGGGAATCATGCAAGATGTCAATCGAGTTTGTCTTTATTTTTTGGATGAGCTTGGAAGTAAAATGTCATAATTCTCATGATTAAAAAAGTTTAAATCATTATAGTTATTATCATGTTTATTAATGAATGGGGCTTGTTTTTGGGGATTCCTATGTTAATGGCATCAACCCATGGAAAAAATTTTTTGCATTTAATTCGACTATTTAATCCTTATCGAGATCACATGAACGATCAACTAGAATCATGATTAGATTTGATATTATACTACAGAGCTTTCACTAAAATTCATTCTTTTATATAAATTATAATTTGGGCTTTCCCTTTAGGAATCAAAAGAATTGCACTATTTGGTTCGCCTAGTCCAGGCCCACCATCGGATTTGGGGAGCCTTCAACGACACTCCGGACAGTTATCTGGGCAAATTCGACAATTTCGATGATTTCTTTACCAGGCCCGACAACATTCTAGGGCTGCATGATTCATTCACGGTCGGTTAAAAATATTTTACCATTTTTATACATATTTTTTGTGACTCATCAGCTGAATCCTCCGTATTTCAATGAGAGGGAAAAGTCGACATTCTATCGGGAACTTGAAGAATATGGAGGAGTTCTGAAGCATCCAAGGACTCAAAAGGCTTCTGTGGTGTACAAACTAATTTCAATTGGAATTGTGAAAGCGATGCCTGCATTCAGGGGCATCTCAATTAGCGATCAGGCAAAATTGAACAAAATATTTTAACATTTTTTAATTTGGTTACCGTGGGAATTTCATTAAAGAATCCTGGGGAGGCATACAATATTTTCTATAATACGACCATAAAAAATATTATACTTCTGATTACGGTTGCCACGGGGTCCCCGCTCCCCGCGGGAACCCGGTCCCCGTCCCTGTCCCCGCGGCCTTGTGTCCCCGCGGACACGGGGACAAAATGCACCCCTAAGAATAAGGAAATCGGCCAAAATTAATTATTATTTTTGGGAGTTGGGTGGGGAAAAATGACGGAAAGATAAAATTTTTTTAACAAAATTTTCTTAAAAAATGTTCGAAAATATTGAAAAATTTTCTCCGGCGGCCTCTATCGGGGCCGCCGACATAACTAAGTATTGTGCAGCTCGGGAAGAGGATTACGACTTGAATCAAAATCAAAAGCGTAAATAAAAATTATTTAAATTTTAATAAACAAAATTATGTCCTTTTTGGATTTCGGAAATGTTTACCATATTTGTGCCAAAAATATTATTAATTCTCTTAAGGCATTTTTTTGGTGGCTTATATTGACGGAGTCCGTCGTTTGAACCCCGCAAATGAGGTCCCACTTTTGGTTACCTATTTTTGAGTTCTCGTCCGCATAATTGAGCTGACCCATACCTTCTCTAATTTTTTTTCATAAAATTTTAGTCCTTGAAATTTTCGGAAAAAATCCAAAATTTTTATTGGCCTCCAATTTTTAAAATTTAGAGGTCTTGGTTTTCCAAAAAATTCAAATTTTTACAGGTTTTTGAAAAAATTCAAAATTTTTATGATCTTCGATTTTCAAATAAAATTTCAAAGGCTTATGATTTTTGAATATTTTCAAATTTTTGTAATCCTCCAATTTCTAGAAAAAAATTTACAGTAACAATCGATCGAAAATTTTAAAATATTTTATAGATCTAGAATTTCTTGAAAAATTTTCATGGTATAGGATTTATCGAAAAATTGAAAAATGGCTTGAAAATAATTTAAAAAATTTTTAATTGAATTAAAATGAGTTTTTATTGAAGGAAAAAATTCTCGAATTTTTTTTTGAATAATTAAAAGACTTAGAATAAATTCTTGTCCCCGCGGGGACCCCGCGAGGCCCCCGCGAAAATCTGTTCCCGTCCCCGTCCCCGCGAGGGTCGCCAGTCCCCGTCCCTGCAGTGACCCGTCACCTCGGGGAATTATGCAACCCTACTTCTGATTGTACAATCCTCTGCAGATCCTTCTGGCTCGCCTTTTGGCTCAGCCGATCACGTTTTTCGTTAGCGGTTTCTATTCTGCTCAACTTGGGGCCAATACATGGGCAGGCACAGAAGGTCTGACCGCGATAGATATTTACCGCGCAATTCCACAGTTTCGTGATGACCCAGGGTAAGCTGTGGAGAGTTTGAGATTGATCAGTTGGATCGAGAAATCTTTGTCTCATTCGGTGGAGTTACATCTGCGCAACCAGATCGAATACTTTGCATTACTCCTGTCCATACTTTTATCCCACTCTGGTACTCACTGCATAATTTGTAAATACTTAAAATTAACAAAAATCTTTTTTCTCAACCATTCAGCAGTCCCAGACCTTTCTGCTCACGCCCAAGATGTGTTGTATAAGGAACAGTTGCGCTACTCGCGCCATCTGCTCCGCTTGCTTCAGTTACGTTTGGGTCCTGCCGTTGGGGCGTGCCGATTCGCGGAATATACCTACATGTTGGAGAGGGCATTCTACAGTGCCCATAGCTGCGAGACGATGATGACCTACCAGGCGGCAATTCATCTCGGCGAAACGTCTAAATCTTTTTTCCAAAAAGCTCAATAATTTTTTGATTATTCTCTTTATCTCCCATCTGTTGATTCTATTTTAAGCGTTTAAATGAATATCCTATATACTGTATATGTATATGTTCAATACTCCTATATACTGTATATGTCAATAAATATTTTGCAATTTACCATCGAGAGTGGTGTTAGTAGTAGTTACCTAATTATCAGAATTTGTGTTAATTGTTTTTAGAAGCATTTGTTCGGTTCTCTCTTCACACCCTTATTTTTCCCCTCGGTATGGATTGCCTCTCCATCTTCCCATACCAATATCAAAATTTTGGAGAAAAAATTCCAAAAAGACGAGTTTTCAATTGGTTTAAAACCATAGTACGGATAGGAAAACGGATTTTTAATAGCAATGTTTTGTAGGTTGTAACCTAAGCGATGCCGCATCGAATGAAAAAACGCATCTGGATTCATCGATTCAATGAATTTTATGAATTTTTCAAATTTTCGAGTAAAAATTATTTTGATCAATTTTATATTATGATGGTTCACTTATCATTTTTACAAAAGGATTTACTAAGTATAAATTGATGATTACCGATAGACAGTAATAATTAATTTAATTATATAAGTTCTTTAATTGTGTCAGCTCCCAAATTGATAAATGTTACTGAAAATTACTGTTCGATTCGATCTTACTGTATCATAGTACATCTCGCATAATGAATTACAAAAGCTAATAAGCAGCTTATTTATTCAGAATGTGGCCACATCTTGTTTTGGTGGTTTTTTGAATGGGTCGCGCTTTCAGAGAGACCCTTTTGATCAACGCTCATTCATTCTGACTCATTCTGGTTTTTTAGCCGTGGCATAAAATTTGCGTATTCCATAACAACTCGACTCAATAGAGTTACCATTCTGATATCAGAATATGGAGCAAAAAGATTAGCTATAAAAAAGGTCCAACTCATTCAAATTGGCCCACATTAAAATAATTATGGCCAAAATAAATAAAATTGACAAAACCTCAAAAAATCCCTGAAAATGGTAATTGAATAACCGAAGGCTGCTTTCAAAATCCAGGTCTCTCGTATTTCTATTTTTAAATTGTTATATAAATTTTTTGAGTCATTTTGAATTTAGAATTTTTACCCTTTACCACTTTTCTTAAAAAAACTAAACATTATGCTCAAAATATAATGAATAAGCGTCCAATTAGAAATTGTTCGAATGAAAATAGGCATATAAATTTTTTTTATTAATAACAACATTAGACTGCAAAATGTTAAATCTAAATTAATAATATACCAATCCAATAAAATTTCACCAAAATAATATGCTCTTAAAATGAACGTGAATGTTCATGATCCATTTTTAATGAACTTGCATTTTATATAAAATTCACAAATAAATTGGTTAGATTAATACTATGTATAGTTCATCGTTTATAAATTATAATGTTATATCTAATTTTAATTTAGCAAAAAGCGTCCTTGGATGGATCTGCAAACTGGAACATATCAAAGTTTTCTGTTCAAATTCTGACTGATCAAATTGCGAAAATCCATCAATTTGGAATAGATACAATAAGAAATAGTCCTAGTTTTATTTAGAGAAATTTTTTCAATCTTTTGCAGATAGAATATGTACACAAAATCAATGTTTTGACCAAAATCTGTTTGATCAATGATTATAAATGAAATAAAATGCTATAAAATAAGCTCTTATCTTCAGTAGGGAAAACAGTTCCAAATTTCTAAAAATAAAATAAATGTAATAAAATAAATTAATAAATAAATCCAAACCCATATAGAAATTTTTGTGGATGATTAAATGATTAAAACTAATTAAAAATAGTTAACATATATAATCCCGATCTTTTTAATTAGAAAATTCAACCAAAATGAATTCATGGCAACTTGTTTTTCACTTGTTGGTCATATCAATTTTTATTCCAAAAGCGAGGATGTGCCAAACAATAAAGTAAAATTAAAAAAACAATTATAATGGAAAAAACAATTGAAATAAAGCTATATTTGTTAAGTTTATTGATTATTTCTATCAATTTTTGGAAAATGATTTTTCGCATATACCTATCTTCGACATACTTTTATATTTGATTCTAAGGAATTTAAAAATTTTTATTTAAAATCCCATAATATTTATTCATATATAACTTATGATCATTTATTTGGAAATGAATCATCAATTTTAGTTTAACTTTCGCTCCAAGGAGTACATGGACATTGATGGACAATGGAAAAAGCTTATTGATGATGAATGGAAATTTTGCA
The DNA here is from genome assembly GCA_001026735.1 of Rotylenchulus reniformis. Taxonomy (NCBI): domain Eukaryota; kingdom Metazoa; phylum Nematoda; class Chromadorea; order Rhabditida; family Hoplolaimidae; genus Rotylenchulus; species Rotylenchulus reniformis. The sequence continues at coordinate 50,274 of LDKF01000767.1, read as the reverse complement.
ATATTTTGGCTGTATATACACTGGATTGCTTTACCCTCAAGGAAATGGCCCAGGCCCTAGAAAGTTTCATGGTCTATGAGCAGAGCGGGGCCAATGGACGACCTGGTTGGTTTTTATAGGTAACAAGTAACAATTCATGAAAAATGAAAGTTTCTAAATATTTTTGTAACTTAAAAAATTATTCGCATATAATTGTTACAAAAATTTTTAACCTGTAATTTGTTAATAGTAAAACTTACCACGGACTTCAGAACCATTAATAACTCAAGTAACAAATTAACTTGGTTATTAGCCATTGATACCCATTTATTAAACGTCTCCGGAAGCAACTAGCTAGCTCTCCCTTAAAGCCTGAAATGTTTAACCTTAAATGGCGAATTTAAGATGAAATTCGGCTCAAATTGCTGGCGGCACAGCCAATTCTTGTGTCGAATGACAAACACAAAAGGGTGTTGGATGAAGGGGAAGTGATCAGCCAACGCGCAGATGTCACGAGTGTCAGCAGGAAAAAACAAAATATGTAAAGAAATATTTGACTTCCTCTTTTTTGGCTTGGATCGTTGTTGAAAATAGACGTGTAAATTAAAGTTTTCTGTTTAAAAACTAATAAATTTTTTATATCGCAATTAAAAAATTCCAATAGAAAATAAAGAATCTTGTGATAAATTGAAATTTTATAACTGTGATTAAATATTATAAAATTTTTAGAGATCGTTCTATATAAAAGCTGTAATAATTGTACAATACCACTACTTACACCATATGCTGAGTCATTCCGCAAAAAGTATCAAAGTACGAAATAAGAGTATGAGTTCAAACCACTGGTTGGAAATCGAAGGTATCGGAAGTTTTTTATTCTATTTTTTATCATTTAGGGTTTGTTGTTTTTGTTACCATTTTCATTGCTCTGGAAGCTGGAAGTCATTTTTTTTAATGCTTATACATGTTACAAATGAATATTATTTACGCGATGAAATGCATTCAACTTATGCAATGTTCATTATCATTATATTGCCCGCGGTCTATTGACACGTCACAGTGCATTCGAGAATGCCCGAGATTTGATCGATGCAAAGATACTTCCAAGATCGTCCTTTTAGGTGTGCTATGCCGTTTTGGCCAAAAGTGCCAAAATGGTAAAGGAAAAATTGTTCAGAATTTATGCTGATTCGAAAGGTCTTTTTATTTTTTCGAATTTCCTTAAAATTCGAATTTTGTCGAAATTTTAAAAAAAATTCGGGTTTTTTTTCAACAAAAATCGAACTTTTTAGGGAATTCTGAAAATAAAAAGACCATTCGAATCAGCATAAAATTCTGAACAATTTTGTCTTTTATACTATTTCTCTAACACATGTTTTAGGGACATGTAATTACATTTTGGCACTTTTGGCCGAAACTACTCACTACGGTCCTTTACAAGTAAGTATAATTCTAAAAAAAAATAATGTCTTAAGCTTTTTTGAAAAAATGCATTATTGGCGCCGATCATTCTCGATAATTTCGTTTGCTTATTATTCTATTATTGATAAATATGGGAACTCTAAAAAAGCCCATTTTTGGCACTGATCATCCTGGATTAATTTATATAATTGACAAATTTGGATCCCATTATTGGCACCGATCATCTTCGATAATTTAGTTTGCAAATTCAATTTATTATTATTTTATTATTTACAAATTTGGGGCTCTCTAAAATAAATCATCTTTGTTTCAATTTGATACACATTTCATTTTTATTGGAACATAATTGACAAATTTAGATTCTACCCTAAAAAATTGCATTCTTGGCATTGATCATCCTTGATTAACTTCATATTACAATTTATTTTTTTATTATGCATTAGTGCCAAATCTGGAAAATAGCTTTTTTAGGGTATTTAAGCCAATTAATATTTTAAGCTTCAATTATAACGATTTCCACTTTTTATTTTTCTTATTTTTATGATTTTGCTTATATTCATAAAATACTTTACAAACAAACCACAAACTCCCACAAGCAACTGATTTTCTAGTTCTCTTTTAGGTCTATTTTGTCTTAAATCTTACTAGGAACTATGTATATAAAAGACAAATTCATGCAGTAATATGCCGTTTTTTGGTCTTTTTAGGATGTGAATGGATAATTAATATGGGTTGATATCCGCGGATATCTGTAATCCGTATAAGGAAAATGCATTTCAGTAGATTGTTAAGAAAATACCTAAATAGGTAGATATGAAGCCCCATAATTGGTGACTATTTACCAATTGGTAAAACCATGCTTCAGATTCATTTCTAACTGATAATAAATGGGGAAATATGTTGTTTCCTTTTGGATTGTGAGTATACCCGATTAAGGTCAGCTTAATAAGTTGGAAAAATTTTTGGAAGTGACATGTCGTTTTCTTAAAAATTTTGCTATTTTTGATTAGAAAAAATTAGATTTCTAAGAAAAATTCTTCATTATTATGTTAAAATTTTCTAAAAAAAATATTAAAAATCTCGATAAAAATGCCATTCTTAGGGGTGCATTTTTTCTTAGGCAGATATGGCGGATATCCGCGGATGTGAAGATCATATCCGTTATCCGTCCGTATCCGTCTGATTTTGAAAATTTCATATCCGTGTATTCTGCCGAATGCGTATTCGGTTTACGGAAATCGCATCGGTGAACCAAACATTACATAGGCGTAAAATGGTTTGAAAACCAGCTGCTCAAGCCGTTTTCTTGGGTGGGTCTACAACATATTCTGATTGTAGAGATGCTCGAGAGTCTCGGTCTTGAGTCTCGATTCGAGATTTCTTGGGTTTTTTTGGATCTCGGTCTTGAGTCTCGGTCTAGGGGTGTTGAGTCTCGGAAAACGAGGCATTTTTATACTGGATATTCTAGGATTTTTTAAATTTGTAAAAAAATTGAGTTCTTAAGGGAGCAACCTAAAAAATCGCAAAATTTTCTCCGGCTGCCCCTACCGGGACCGCCACCGCCCCTCAATATATAAAAAAATTTCAGCCTTTTTACTTGTGACTTTGGTGATTTGGAATTGTTGCTGAATTCAGCAAAAAAAATGAGAATTTTCTTATGAAAGGATCCAAAATTAAAAAAATAGGGCTGCCAATCCTTTAATATATTCACTTTAGCAAAAAAAAGGTCAATTTACTTGATTTTTTCTATAAGCCATTAGAATGGCTTTATCGGGGACTGCCTATATAGTGAAATTTCGTCATAATTTAAAATATGCATCAATCTTGAGAATTAGGTCCAAATTTTAAAATCTTCTCCATAAATCCCCAAAAATCTTTGGCATCACCTTCTGGACCTCCTAAATAGTTTTTTGGTTCTTCATTCACTCCCTCTGTTAACCTCACTCGAATTTTTTTTTGCAGAAATTTTTAATTTGATTTTTTAATTTTGATTTTTTTGATTTTTTGGCGAAAAAATTTAAAAAGTCTCGAGTCTCGGTCTCGAGTCTCAGGGTCAAATCTCGGTCTCGGTTTCGTTTCTCGAGATAAATAAAAGTTGAAAAAATGTTTGAAAAAATAATTGCAAATTTCACTTCCGAATTACGGATTCCGAATTTGAAAATAAATTTTGTGCAATCTATCAGATTATTCTCATTTTTTTTTAAATTTCGTGCAATCCATCTGATTTATTCTCATTTACTTTCGAAGTTTTTACAACACAGCTGTCCAGGGAGAGTCAGAACCCCCCCCCCCCCCCCCCCACTTCGCCACAAGTGGGGTCGGATCGGCGGGGGACTTCGCAGGGGGGCCGGGCGGGGCATGGACGGAAAAAATGAAATTTGAGCGGTCAAAAAGATTTGGCGTCAGAGAAAAAAATATGAGAGAGAATAAAGCGGAAAAGAAAAAGAGTAAATATGTGCTGACTACAAAACGTAAGGATCACGAAAAGCCGAACTCCTTATAGCTGAAATTTTGTAAATGCGGTAAGTTCATTAAAAATGTGTATATCGACATTCTGGTTCCTAAGCAATAAATTTCAGAATATAATTAAATATTTTTACGAATATAAAATGTAAATTTCGAAGGTGAAGGAAAATAGGCCCGACCGACTTTTGAAATCTCTTTTTTCAATAGGATTGGTCGTAAAACGTAAAAGCACACATTGGCGTTCTGTTGGATCATTTGTCTTTTTGGCCGCTCAAATTTCATTTTTTCCGTCCATGGGGGTGACTGGGGCGAGGGATCCAGAGGGATCGATCGGTGGGAGGGATTTCGCAAAAGAGGGGAGGGGGTGCAAAGTGGGGTAAAAAGGGTAAAAAAATTTAAAAGAAAAGGTCTCAAAAAATTACTTGGGCGGCCCCTATCCCTAAATACTGTAAAAATCTCTCCATAATTTTATGTGAAGGGGTCTTTTTTCACCCACTTCCTAAATAAACCACCTCGCTCCTTGCGAAATAGTCTTGAGCAAAAGAAATTGAACATTTACTCTAAGAGAAGAACCAAAAATTCAAAATTTTCTCCAGCGGCTCCCGTCGGGACCGCCGGACAGACCAAAATTCAAGTAAGATCAAACTTCGCAAAAATGGCAAAAAAATTTAATTAAAAAGTGATTTTTGGCAAAACTAGACCACTTTGCAAAATTTTTTTTGCTCATCCACCCCCGACCCCCCTGGACAGGTATGTTTTACAAAATCATTCTCATCTCATTCGTTTGCAGATCGATTTATCAATTAATGGGACTATATTCATCCCTTATTATTATTTTTCTCATAGTAGTTATTACTAAATAATAAGTATATCATTTGAAAGATAGATTACGTAATATAAAACCAATAAATTTACATCTATATATAATTTTTTTCTTGAATACTAATTTAGCATTTTTTATAGAAAAAATCATTTCAAGAAGTTTTGAGCAAAATATGGTGCACATTTTATAGCACATTTTCCAAATCAATTACGTTTTTATTTTACAAATAAATATTTTGATGGATTTTTCTTCAAGATCATTTTAAATGAATGTGTATTAATAATCTTCACTTTTTATTAGGTTAAAATGTCAATTTTTCTCCTGCAATTTTATTTGATTTTTGTAGCCATGCCCGTTATTGTCTCCGGCCATTCAGCACTATGGAGTGCTGTCTTCAAAGCTTGCGAATTGCAGCCTACAGGTTTGTTGTATGATGGGTAGCCAATATTTTTTATATTGTATTTCATTTTGATCCTTTGGGTTGCGAATTTTCTATAGAATCCTTTTTGTCGTATTTTGCATATGGATTTTTTATTGAATTTTTTTTTGATAACCTAAGAAGATTTGATGTTATCTAAGACTCAATTATTTAACTTTTTTCACTCTTGAGTAAATTTTGACTTTTAATTAATTATCCTTTTCGGATCTCGATTTCATGTGTTTTGTTAAATATAAATTCCACAGCATGTACTGATGGTGACCGTCAACTATTTGTTGAGGTGGAAGAGGCGGAGGCAGTTTTGGCGGAGAAAATGGCAAGCAAAATTCCGGCACCGCCTCATCAAAGGTAAAGATAGTGGATTCAACAAAATGAAAACAATTGACAAATATAATAATTACGCAGAATTAATAAAAATAAAGAAATAGTTTACCTTTTTTAATTTTAATTAATTTAATTGTTATTTGTTTTATATTTATTTAAATTATCATTTTCATTTCCTTGATATTTGGTCGACCGACATATGATTTATTGCATTTTGATCGAAACCTATTCAGGCATCATCATGCTTAAACGTAATACCGCGTATTCAGGGATTTTACATAAAGTTAATTTATTAAGCTTTATTTTAGAAGATTCCATTAAAATGATTAAAAATGGTAATTTATGGCAATAATTGAAACATAATCACGGTTTATTAAATGATATATATATATATATATATATATATATATATATATATATATAATTGGTTTTTTTAATTCATTTTTCCGATTTATATCTATTGTAAATTTGAGATTCTCGTTGAGCAAAGATTTATCCGCGGACATGGCCAAGCCAAAAAAATTGCCAGATAAATCCGAGCTGGTCACACAAGCCGATCGCATAGTTGAGGTAACTCACTGGTATTTTAGCGTTGTATGATGGATTTTATGGTTTGATATCGTTTACAGAATATGCTTTCATTTCTTGTTAGTTTATGTGCATCATCATTAACTGTAATAAATTGTATTAATATCTGTAAAAATATTATATTATTATGTGTTATTATTTATATATTTTATTTTATAGCCACTATGCCACCAAAAATTTTATTATTGAACTGTTTAAAACTAAAAATTTAGGGGTTCATTATTATAGGAGTAAACTATTATTACTTCTCTCCTTTATCAAAGGCATATCAGAAACTAGCCAAAGACCATAAACACGGTGTTCTACTTCGACAGATTTATGCCGAATTGGTCAGTGAGTCATAAAATCAAGTATATTGATCAATCAGTATTCAACAATATTTTAAAACAATAAAATTTTTAAATTGTAACAATGAAAAACAATTAATTTTTAAGTATTTGATATCTGCAAGTTCATTTGGTCAGGTAAATGCAGAGCAATCTGGGCAGGTAGATCCAGTGAGATTCCGGCAGATTTGTGAAGAGACGATGGCACTGATGGCCAAGGAACTTCCATCTTCCATGGACTTGGCCCTAGTAGTACCGTTCTCGAACCATTTCAATGGAAAGTACGTTTAAAAAATGAGCCTTAACTCAGCCTTAATTCAATTACCCTTAGTTAAAATTTCAAAAAAATTGAGGTCAGCGTCAATACGTGACGCTGGATGACGCAAACGTCAGAATGGACGCCAGAATCGGATTAAACCTACAAAATTAAATTACCCCGAGAAATGTTTTAGATGAGTTATAAAAATTTCAAAAATTTGGTCGTTGGGAGGGGTAAAAAGTTTTTTAGGTGTGCAAAACGCATCTAAAAAAGTAAGAAAATCAAATGTAATGACTAATGAACAATTAAATGATAAGTGAACACCGGAATGACAAATCATCCCAATAATTGCAATAAATTGTTGGCAAAATGTTGAATTATAGCTACAAAAACACCATAATAATTCATAATTTTTGATCAAGATCTTGAATTTTACTTCTTGAAAAATCTTGATAAATCTTGAAAAATCAGAAAAGGTTCAATAAAGATCTTGATTCAAGATTCTTGAAAAAACTTGATTCTTGAAAAATCTTGAAAAAAATCAGAAAAGGTTCAATAAAGATCTTGATTCAAGATTTTTCAAGATTCTTGAATCAAGCTTCTTGAAAAATCTCGAAAAATCTTGTCTTGGTCCGGTTAGTTTAGACCTAGTTTAGACCCTTTTTATCTCATATTTTATATAATTTGCCAAAATAGGAATTTTTATAAAATACCTTAAGATGAAGGTGTTGGTACGTGTCTGTAAAGCCATGAATGAACACCAAGTCCCCGTGGCTGGCCTGCTCCTCCTCCAATCTCTTCAAAACATCAGGATTTTCCGGGTTTTCATTGCTATCCGCAATCAAAAATCGAAGTTTCTGATTGTTAAGCTAAATTTCAAAATGAAACAATGAAATATAATTTTTTTACCGCATCGGCCATCCAGGTTTGTCGAACTCCCTTCCGCTTCTCAAAACCATCCCTCCGTGACATGGTCATAAGCAACAAATTGGTTGAGTTTGGACAGGGATCCGTGAAATCATATCGATATTCCATGTAGATGTTTTGAAAACGAATTTAAAAGGTCTGAAACTGTAAAACATTAAAATGGAATTTTGAAATATTACTGTAATAGAATTCAGGATTCGGGACAATCCCGACCCAATATTTTGAACTCGCGTTTCAACCACTATCGATAGGAAGATTATGAATTTTTTAAATAATGACCAAATACAATTCGAAACCTAATTTAAACTGATATTTTACTTTTTTCGAGGTAGAGTTGGAGCTGTTCTCCAGATCCCTGGTGTTATTTCCGAGGTCCGGGTTGCAACTAATATAGCTGCTACTTCTGGTAAACATTTTTTAAAGAAAATTTTTTGTAATAGTCTTTTCCGGCAGCAAAAATGTTACCTATAATTATGAAGCGCAATCCAAAGGCCTACAACAACGAAGACGATGATGGTAGACACTTTGAAGGCGTAGAAAATGGTGGGATGATTCATCTCTGGAGAAATGGGAGAGGGATCAGGAGGAAAAGCTAGTATGAAGTATGGAAGGAGGGGAAAGGATTAGGGATGAAAATATCCGTGAAAGACTACAGAAATTTTTTTGAAAAGAATGGTCAAAATATTGAAAAGATCAACGGGAGGGAATTCGAATGGTCAAACATAAAATTTTTTAAATAAACAGAAGGGTAGTTACCACCAGCAGATTGAAAAATTATCGGAAATGATCGAATTATAGACTGAGATGACCAAATAAATTAGGAAGAATGACCAGAAAATAGAATGATTAGAAGAGGAAAAGCTAAGTAAAATAAGAGTGATCAGACTAATTGATTATTTATACATCGTTCTGATAGCTTTCCACTTTTGATCGTAACTAACCATTCGGAAAAATAGGTAATTGACAAAAATTATTCCGAAGTGCTTTTTCCCCAATATAAATGATATGTTTGACAATGCAATGTAAGCGATAACGCCATTTTATGGACAATCTGCATCTTGAAAATATTTTTCGGAGATTTTCAATAGTTCAAAAAATTTCAAGGCCAAAAATAGAATATAAAATTCTACAATAGATGAATGCAGAAGAGTTTGAGGTTACCGAAATGGAGGCGGACAAGCATGTTATTAAATTTTGCACTTTCAAACCAAACGCCAATTTTGGTATCATCATGCCGACGACCATCAACCGCACGCCAAGAGCCGGAGGAGGCAAGCCGAGGGGACCCGTTGGGAAGTGACACTCAGCACCAGGTAAGTGCCCGAGTAGCCGGCCGGGTGGTCGAGCTTGGCCCAAGTGACCTTGTGCACTGCGGCGCGTGGGAGTTTGGCAGGAGTGGAATGAGAGGAGGGGCTGAATGCCCGGAGAAGAAAGAGGGAGCGAGCGCGCAAGTGGGCCTTAGGCCCAAAATAACTAAAAGGCTTTAGCCAGAAATGGCCCCCAACCGACTCAAGCAGTACATCACGGAAGGACGAAAGTCCGGAAGGAGTGGCCAACGGGGGGGGGGGACTCGAACTCCGGAACGACCCCGCGAGGTGAGAGGAGATCTCAGCTGGGCCTGAAAACGCCAGCATGATTAAATTACTCACGAGTGGAAAAGCCACTGGCAGAAGCGCCTCTTTGGCGCTGACGGAGATTCGAACCCCGGATTTTGTCTCAATGTGGGCCTTAGGTCCGAAATAGCTAAAAGAAACCTCACAACTTCCCAGCCGGAACCGAAACTGCGGCCGACTATGGACCCCAATCCTGCTTGCAGGAGATGGGGGAAAAACTCTCCCGTGAAGTTCGAGTGGAAAGCCGGACACGGAACTGCGGCCCACTATGGACCCCAACCCTGCGTGCAGGGGACCGGGTTCGGAAGCCAGAAGCATGCCTTCCCGAATCATGGGTACAGCTCGCCCGAACACGATGGGAGAGTTGGTGAAGTCGGCCACTGGGAGTGGGGCGGAACAGCACACTGACCGCTGCGCAGCGGATGCAAAGGTCGGGAACGAGGGAACCCAAGTATTCATGTTGTCCTCATACGGGAGGAAACTCCCGGGGAATGACAGACGCTTGTTGGCCGGCCGAGATCGGGTGGAGGATGGGCCCAGCACCCACTCAAAGCCTGGCCAGGGAAACGGTGATCCCGATCCCGGTCACCCTTGAAGCCCTAACCTCCCTAGCCACCAAGGCTTTGGAGGCAGGACCGTCGCCTGAACAGGAGACGGGACACAAATTCTCTTCATTTACTAAACTACAATGTCTAAAAATGAAATTGTTATTAAAAATTATACAAAATATAAAAAAATAATCCATAATTATTAATAATAAGTAGTGTGATGGTAAATTAGACCTTTTTGGGCCAAAAAATCATATAAAATAAGCTTGAGCTTAAAAAAAAGAACTTTTTATAAATTGGCAATAATCAAGCAATCTTAAACTTATCTTGATCATGTGGCAAATCTGATGTCACCCGGAATAGAAACCCATAAAGGAAACATAAAAATAAATCCAACAATGAAATTTTTCAGGACATATAAAGTTAAACCATAAACCACTAACTAACATGGTCACAATTGTTAGAACGAGTTTTACAAATGCCGAGGCTGTAAATGTCGGATCGTACTTTTTGGAATCACAAAAGTTGCCGACGAATTTCATTATGGTGCTCTCCGTGCTGGGTCAAAAGTAAAAAAGTGCCAATGTGGGCGAAAGTAAAAAAAGTGCCAATACAGTAACCAAAAGGAGAAGAGTGGCTATAAGTCGATACTACGAAATGACTAAAGGACAAAACGACTAAAATGTGACAAAATAACAATGAAACAAAAAAAAATAAAAAAATTAAATAAATTAAAAGCAACCATGGAAAAATACAAAAAAATAAAATAAAATAAATAAATACTAAAAAATATTTTTTTTGGGAAGAATCGACAGTTCTAGAAGATTTTTCTAGCATTTTTCTGAACCTTCAAATTGTTTTTTAAAATTACACTTGTGGACATGAAAAATGTTCCACCATTTTTTTAAACTATAGTTTGAAGCGAAATGTCTGAATATCGTATTCTTTTTTCTCTACTGTTCTCTCCTTTTTGCGTGTTCTCTCCTCCATTTTCTTTCTCTTTTATGTTCATGTGCATTGTGCGAGACAGTGGCACAAAAGACCGACATCCAAAAGACCGACACTCAGAAGATTGAACCAAAAACTTTTTTTTAAGCTTACAGACCCAAAACTCTAAAGAGCTTTCTTACTAAGAATTTAATGCTCTATCTCTTAGCATTTGTGCTTTTTCGGGTTTCCCTGAAAATTTTCAAATATTTCGAAAAATACAAAAAATCGGTGTTTCTCCTAAAAATTTCAAAAATTTTCAGGGAAAGTTGAAAAATCAAAAATGCTAAAAGAGAGAACACAAAATTCTGCATATAATTACTTTTTATAATATGGTCCTTAAGCTTCAAAAAAAAGTTTTTGTTTTAATCTTCTGAGTGTCGGTCTTTTGGGGTCGGTCTTTTGTGCCACTGTCTCGCACAATGCACATGAACATAAAAGAGAAAAAAATGGAGGAGAGAACACGCAAAAAGGAGAGAACAGTAGAGAAAAAAGAATACGATATTCAGACATTTCGCTTCAAACTATAGTTTAAAAAAATGGTGGAACATTTTTCATGTCCACAAGTGTAAATTATTATTAAAATTTCTAAATCTAAATTTGATCAATTTTTCGTCAACGAACCTTCCTTGGAAAAATTTTTCAAACAATTTTAGACCTTATAAGTATAGTGTAAAAATAATTAAGGTTAAGGGGTTAAGGGATGATTAAAGGAAAATGGAAATTTTTTCTTTTTTTAAAATAATTTTCTCAAAAATTTTTTTAAAATTATGACCCATTTTTAATCGTTAATATATTATTTCTAAGGAGGTTATAGGTTTAGAAAAAAGAGCCCAAAAAATGGAAAGTAAATATTTTATTTTTATAAAAATTTTTATTATTTTTTTAGTTTTTATTATTATTTTTAATTTTATTTATTTTTTGTATTTTTCCATGGTTGTTTTTTAATTTATTTAATTTTTATTTTTTTTGTTATTATTTTCGTTTTTGTTATTTTGTCACATTTTAGTCACATTTTAGTACCGTTAGGGGCTATTGGAATAATTTTTAAAAATGATATATTTTTCCTTTTGCAAATTTTTGTTTAAAAATTTTCTTATTTAATTAATTTTTTTCTCTTCGATCAGATCAGTTATCCGATTTTTGACGATATTTGAGATGGTTTATTTTCTGTTATTAATCGAAAAGAAAAATAAAATACAAAGTTGTTTCGGTCTGCTTAGCTAAAAATTTTCAGATAAAAATATTTATCTGCAATGTGGAGGAGGATCATTGGGTTCAGTGGGACAATATTCTTTTCTATCAACTGCATTACGCAACTCCAACGAGCATTTTGCCGACTTTATTTGTCCATATTTTTCATATGCCATTTGTCCATCAAATCCCCAAATTGAAATGACGGTTGGCACTCCGTTCTCGCAAATGTTAAATTCCTTACAATCATGCTAAACATAAAAGCTTGAAAGTATTTTTGTAACAATGTTATTTTTCATTTTTTAGTTTTCCTTCAAAAGAAGGAATAGAATTTGTAACATTAACTGAAATTTGATAAGCTAAAATTTTATATTTTTCAATTACAAATATTGCTAGATAAAATTTTTCTCTTCGTTTTCTTTGGTTTTCTATAAAAAAGATCGTAAAAAATTCACCTCATTTGAGTCGATGGCCCATTTTTGGCGTAAAATTTTCAAAGTTTTTTAATAAGCCGTTTTAAAAGGATATGTTAAAAATTCTACACATTTTGGATTTTTATTTTTTGAATTTCCTTAAAATTTTTGAGAATGACTCAATTTTTGAAAAGAAGATTCAAAATTTAAAAAATTGAACAGCAAAAGATATTGCTATAATTCTGTATATATTTGCCTTTTATAGTTTGATTTATCAAACTAAGAAATTTTTTTAGTTTTGTTTAAAAAAAATTTCAATTAATTTTGAACCCCATGTGATTATTTATATACCCATGTTATTTTATACATTTTTTTAAAAAATTACATCGAAAAAATGGTGTAACTTGTGCACCCGGGTGACATTGGCCTTTTCTGCCAGGATCCCAGTGAATACCACGTCGTCCAGATGGAAAGCGACAATCTCGCCAGAATGCGGGAGTATCGCCGCGATTGTTTTGGTGGTGGTCAAGTACACTGCGCCTTGTGCAAAGATCAGGAAAAAGTTTCCCGGGGTATACACTCTCGTTAACATACCTTTAAAGGGTCAAAAAATACATCAAAATACCAAATACATCATTTTAAGAAAATAATCTTAAAATTTTGGCTTATAAATAGGTAGGTCATTGTTTATCTAATTTTTGGCGAAATGATCTCAAAATTCACTTAGAAAGGGATACGGAAAGGACATGGCTTTTTAGATGTAGATGCTTAACACAAAAAGAGCTACAAAATCTTTTTTAACTTTAAATATTTCCTGTAACTATTATCTCGGGGGACATATATGGCGCTCGCTATATGCTGAAACGCGAAAGCTCAAGTCGAGCACTTAAGCGCCATGTTGAAAATTTTTTATCGTAGGGATTTTAGCGTCAATTTAATCATGGTACGGAATGTATTAAGCTGCATTAATACTAGCTATACATATATTAAATACTATTTTTAGAGGATATTTCATATCTACAATTGAAAATGACTCTGACCATTTCGAATTTTTATCACGGAAAGGGCAATTGATTTTGCGGATTGTTCCAAAGTAAACGAGGCCACCGTATTTTGCCGCGATCCGTTGGAATTTGTGCTCAATCCAATAGTCCAACCGTGCCAAGTACACCACCGTGTCGTCGTCCGCCTTCATCAGCCACTCTGCATGCCGACAATATTCCTGTTGCCACAGCAAGCCACCATACCACTACAACAAAATCAAAATCGGTAATATCCTTGGGTTTCAAACCGGAATCGGTCGGCTACAATTCTAAATGTCACAAGTCAAAATATCACCATCACCGAATTTTTTTTGTAAATCTTATTAGGCCATAACTATAAAAATCAAATATCTGAAGAATTTTATACTTTATCTTTGGCTTTAGCACATTCTCGAAGTATTTAAAAACGTTAAATTAAAAAATGCAAATAATCATTTTTTAGAAGATAGAGCATAAAATTCGGTGTATAAGTATGTGTTTTCATAGGTTTGGTCTAGTAAGATTTAAAAAAGTTTTCGGTTGTGGTGACTTTTAGTGTGGATGCGGAATCGGTCGGTACTTTAGCTGCGGATAGGCCTCAAATTTCGGACTGGTTTCGTTCACCTTATTTCTAAAGGTTAGGCTCAAAAAATATTTCTTTTTTCTAGAAAATTAAAAATTTATAAAGAATGATGCCAAAAATCGAATAATTGAAGGGACCAGATGGAAGTATCATTCTTCTATTATCTATAGAAATGGTATTAACAATTTGACGACAGCTAACCTTTAGATGCAAGTGTTTATAACGATCGACAAATCCGTGCAAAATCACCAAATCCCCATGTTCGGCTTGTTCAGCTTCCAACTGTTTTTGTACTTCAGGCGCTTCTCCCCCATCTCCTGCTGCTGGAGCATCCGCAATTAAAAAGCGTTGATTTTGGCCAGGAAGCTAAAGAATTATTAGTTATTAATCCACAGCGGGAAAACAGTATAAAATATGTAAAATCCATAAACAAGGATTCTAAAGATGTAAGTGGCCATGTTAATTACAATTATTCAAATGAATTATTTTAAGAAATCATCTTTCTAATTTAGATATATGGTTTATAGAGTGACGTTTTGAAATTAATAAATAAAGTTTTTTATGATAAATTTTTTTTATCAATATTTTTGTCCTTTTTTAATTGCGATTTTTTTACATTTATCATATTTTGCGATGTAGGAATTACAATTTACTTTACCAAACTACAAAAGAAAAGGGTTCAATTTTATAGCATCAGAGGCCCAAAAAATAACCAGACATATGTGCAAAAACTAAAAAATTCAAAAACGCAGCAAAAAGAATTGCTAAATAATATTTGCTGGTAATTTTTCAAATTCGAATTTCTGAAAATATTTTTATTGATAACTCGAAAAGTAAAAAAAAGAGGCACCGAGTCGTTCATCCAAATCCGTCGAATGGAATTCCGCAAGGCAAACCCATTTCGTCGGGACATTGTCAAGATCAGCAATGTTGTGATTGCCGAACATGGACGGGCGAATTCCGCAGTAATTAGCAGGCTGAAGTTCTTGAAGCGAATTTGGAAGGTCTAAAATAAAAAATAAAATCTCTTAATTTTAAAAAGTATTCCATGACAATATCAATATACTGTATTTTCTTTAATTTAAGTAAATCGATTATTCTTGTTATAATATTTTACTGGTGTTTTATTTTTCTATCTTTCATCCATTTTTAGTTTCGGAAATATTATCAATTTTTAATTCCTTTTTCCAATTACATTAACATTATCACCTTAATTATTGTAGAAAAATTATATTTTTTGTATAATAAAAGGAGGAGGGGATAGTCTGTAGTTTAAATTTTTGATTTGGGAATTAATTTTCATTTTTGTTGTTTTGATGAATGCAAATTGAATTATTGCAAAAGATTATAATTATCGAATTTCAAAAAATCCGAGTTAATTTTGGAAAGTTAATTTTTGGAAAAATTCAAGAGAATTTAATTTTCTTTGCATACTACGACCTATGAAAGCGCATTGAAAAATTTAAGTCCTCCTAATTCTCTCAAATTTAAGCTCCCTCCTCTGCTGCGGAGAGTTGAAAAATTTAAGCCTCGGGACTTAAATCAGATATACTTTGGATCAGGTGTTATTTCATTTTTTGCCTTTTTTGGACCAAGTTATTCATCACATGTTAGCACGAATAGATCACCCGATAAAATCCCGATAAATCCCCCTGCTGACCCCAACAAGATGTTGTTGTTCGAGAGTTGTGGTGGTTGTTTTGGTTATCGGTGCCATCGTTTCTGTTGTTGCAGGTGTTATTGTCGCTTTGGTTGGTTCGGTTGTTAACTCATCAGTGGTACCAATCGTACCAGCCGTGGTAACCTTACCAGTCGTGGTAAGAAAATTATAAATTACATACATATATACATAGAACTTATGAGTGAATTTATATCTCATATTAAAGTAGGACATGAAATAATACCGAATACTTATAAAATATCGGCCAAAATGCAAAATAAAGTAATAATTAGTAAAATCAACATAAAATTTTCAATTTGGTATTTAAAAACTATCAAAGTCTGACACGTGTTTCAGGTTGATGAATTTTCAGGGCATCAATGCAAGGGTGGGGTGGGGATCTACTAGACTATTATCTTGTTGTTTTGTTTTTGCTAGTTCATTTCAAAAAGGCAATTAAGAGAGCTTAAGAAGGTGCCATTAATACCAATCTAACTTTAGCTAAAACTTTCTAAACTTGTTAGGTCAAAACTCTAAAGCTAGATTTTTGGGTTAATTTTGAAATTTTTATTGTATTTTTTTAAAAAAACTTTTTGTCTTGATGCTTTCAAAAATTTTCAAGAAATTCGAAAAAAGGTAAAAAGGACACTATAAAAAATAGTCCTACTTTGGCATAGCATAGTTTTAAAAGTTCTGTTTTTTTATTGGTCGTAATTGCTCCTTATTTGAGGAATTTAGCAGCACCTTTTAATTAAATAGCTAATACCAGTTTTCCGCAGCCTTCCCATTCATTTATATCTGCAATCATTTCCATGAACAACGGAATATAATCATCCAAAAATGGAGCCGACCCATTCTCGAATTCTGATCTGCAAATTAGAAGGGTTTTTAACCTAAAAACATGACACCATTAAATGAACTTCTCCGAAACCGCCAATGAGAATGATTAAATCCATTTTTTGTTTAAATTATTTCAAAATTTAAAGAATTTATTTCAGGATAATAACCTGTAACTACAAGGTTCAGATATGCTAAGGCAAGAGCTTTCTTGTCCGACGGAAGTGCTAATAATACTGAAGCGGCGCGATGGCTTGTGAGTTCGATTGAGCTCACCGTTTGTCAATGTAATGGGGTAGCAGATGAGCCTTTGGCTGTAAAAAGGACATTTCTGATCAAAATTAATTTCAAAAAATTGTAATTTTTATATTTTCAGAGTTTATAAAAAAATAGTAAATAAAAAATTGAAATAAAATGACGGAGATTCGTTCTGCAAAAAAGCGAAAACAAAAATTTTAGTTCTTTTTCAACTAAATTTAAAAAAAACCATACTTATAAAAACAATGCAATATCCGACTGTTACGATTAAAGAATTTTCAAATTCATTTCTAACTAGAAAATGGCAGCACATCCAATGCTCGAAAATTATGATCCAAGATTGCGATTAGAAAATATGTTATAAATATAATATTTTTTGTTGGATTATTAAATAAATTTTTAAAATATTCTAGATGATTTATAGGTTTTTTTATAAATCACCCGTTTTGATTTTATTTTAGAACGTCTCCTCATCACCCTCAGAACCTGTTCCCATTGTTGCAATTGCTTTCAATCGGTTTGATCCGGGACAAAGAATTATTGCACGTTTGATCGATCACTGTAATTTAAAATTAGAATTAATCAGAATTACTGATCAAATTGATGTCGACCAAAAAGAAAAAGAAAAAATCATTATTCCAAAATAGCTTCTACAGTCAATTTTCCTGAAGTAGTTTTGATCCAAATAAGCTATTTCTATGCCATTTATAATGGACCATTTTTTCGGTCTGGGGAAAAGCTCTATTGGTGGTTTCGAGGAAATGACTTATAAAATCGGCGCAAAAATTCCATTGAATTAAAAATTTATATTTTTGCGCTGAAATTTTGTGAAGAGTAAGTTTTCCTTTATGAACTTTCTCTTCGCATCTTTTCTCCGTGTACTCCTTTGGCTGTTATATTTCTCTGTCATTTCAATAAAAGATTCGCTTCGGAAATCGAGGATTCAAATAAATTCAATCAGCGCCCAATTTCATTTTTATTAATTTAGTGACATTTGATAATAATAAAAAATACTCCCCCAACTAAGACTCTAATAGCTAAATTATAAAATGAAATTTCATATACCCTTGCAGTGGTCGAACATTATCAGGACAATAAATAGATTAAACAGCGTGATTTTGATATTATTTCCGGCCATATTTAAATAGCCTCTAAAAAAGAAAACAGAATTATTATTTTTTAATTATTCAATTAAAGATTAAGATATTTGGATGCAAATCATTACATTCGTTTAAATAAATTAATTTATTCAAAGAGACTTTACGAAACTGAATGTCTCTAATGTATGACTCGGCTAATTCGAGAATGCAAATTTTTCGCTTTATTTTTTGAAAGTAAATTCAATCAAAAATAGTGAAAATTAATTTATCCTACATTTTACCTTTCTCTTCTCTTACGATTAATTTTCAATTTAATTTTATTTAGAAATGGTCAAAATTCTTTAAACTGCTCCGTTCCCACGCTGTTGTTCATTGCTATGATTCATCGATATTATAATAAAATCTAATAAACGAAACTGAATGCCTCTAATGTTGAGTGATTTTTAAACAAATTTTTTACGCATTGAGAGATTAGTACCAAAGCCACATTTTTTTAACTGCCAGCTTTTGAGTCTAGAAAAGTTTTGTGGGTGGAAACTCCCCCCTCAAAATTTGGTTATTATGTTTTTAAATAGTATAGATATCGGGCATTTTGACGATATTAATTACTTTTTTAAAAAAATTGAGTCATTTTAATTCTTCGCGAATTGATCTATTAAAGGCAGTAGAGTATAATAATGTGGAAATTTTAATGAATTTACAGGGTGACATTAAAGTCCTGCACCACACTAAACTTATAATAACTTTTTTATTAATTGATCAAATTACAATTCAAATATATTTAAAAGATGCGCAACATAATAGATAGAGCATAAATATATTTATTAAATTTTAAACAGCCCGTCCTTGGAACAAAAATAGAGACGAAATTGTTCGGTAAAATGCGCCGCAGCTTTTTTTCAAGAATTTTGGCCAATCTCTGGGAAAGGCTAAGCTGAGCGATTCCAATTTTTTATGAGGGGTAGCCCAGATCCTGACTTTCAAAATATTTCTATCAAAAGAATAGCAGGAAAAATGGACTTCAGTAGAGGGATATTTTGGGATTTTGCCAATTTTGAGAACCAAAAGTCGGGTGGTCACCAATTGCAAAGAAAATAGTTTGGTGGAAATTTGAGAGAAATCTAATCATTAATCAATACATCCAGCGGGATTGGATTCCGCGGGGACAAGGACAAGCAATTCAAGTGACCCTTTTACAAATATCCATGTTGCTCCGCAATTATGAAATTATTTTAAAAATATTATCGGTCGTATCGACCCCAGACTTGGCTAGATCGATTCCTCTCATCAAGCCGCGTCTAATGGTGGGTCGGGTGAGTGGAGCATAAGTGTAAAACATATAATAAATAAATAAAATAATAATAAGTCAGTGTATTAGTTAGTTTATTCGAGCCAAAACCTTATTCTGCATGTTGTAATAACGGGCATTGATATGTGATTCAAATGTATTGTTCACTCGTATTTGTTTGGCATAATGTTTCCTTTCACCAATTGTATCACATTGTAATTGTTTTCTCTTTCTTCCTTCCCGTTCCTTCACGCTTGCATGTATATAAGCTAATGATTTTCCCTCATTCTTTGCAGTTGGTTATCACCCCAGCTCGCCATTGTTTATTGTATTTGTCTTCAATAAACTCTCTTCGGGTTCGGACTTCACTTTGGGGGTTGTCCTTACCCTTAATCTACCATTCTTCTTTGGACAGTGGCTGTCCTACATTTTCTCAAATTAGTACTTGGTAGCACCGGATGGTTTTGTGGCTATACAGGCTACAAACGATCCTAATCAACAACAAAAAGTTTATTTGAAGTAAAGCTTCGAATAAAGCTCTTCAACGATGGTCTGGATTGTTCTTCATCTATCACTTGGACTGCGCCGAATTATCTTCTACCGCAAAATGAACTCCAAAAATCAAGGGCAAAGGACACAAAGCAAGCAGCAAAAAGGCACCAGTGACAGATCGCACGTAGAGCGTGCATCTGATCAAAGAAAACTGGATAGCAGTAAAGCTGTTGCAGAAAGATCCACAGCCAAATACGGAGCATCAGCAAAACGGATGAAGAAATTCTTGCAGGAGATGCGAATGATGATAGGAGAAGTTCTAAAAAACGAGGATAAAATGATTAAAAAATTTGACGAACTTATCAACAAACACGAAGAAAACAAAATGGAAGAAGGAAGGCACGAGTGTCTGGAAATACAAAGCACCGCTACCGAATCTATCTCCACAGCTATGGTCGAAACAGCAACGAATTCGGTAGAGCCGATTTCAATTGCGACAGACCCAAAACAATCGGTTGAGCCGGTACACATATCTGACCCTCATCCTTGTATCAAATCGGAGAAATGCCGCCTTCCACCAGGGGGAGGGGACGGCACACGCTTTCTGAGTTATTCGATGAACCATCCCATCAAATTTGTTGGAGTAGTTTCGGAAAATGCGAAAGTGGTAGGAACTTCTGAGAGTCATCTTTGTGTCAAGAAGTTTCCTCGAACGAAGAAATCCGCCAGGTTCAAGAAATCATGGCAGAACCTGATACAATTTGCTCGATCGACTGTTCAGCTTTCGCGAGCATCACCTCATCCTAGATGCTCTTCTCTGAAGGAGCCTAGCCATCGGAAGACTCGTTGGGTTAAGCCCAATCATTTCTTTGACCGTGCCGTTGCTGCATTCAAGGATCAGATGTTCGAGTGTGTCCTTGCCACGGCTGACGATCTGGTGTGTCGACTGCCGATGCTCTGGTCGTGCCACAATCTAGAAGTCAATGATGTCGGCGCGTGGAAGCGCCTTGAGCAGAGAGGGGGATTGTAATAACGGGCATTGATATGTGATTCAAATGTATTGTTCACTCGTATTTGTTTGGCATAATGTTTCCTTTCACCAATTGTATCACATTGTAATTGTTTTCTCTTTCTTCCTTCCCGTTCCTTCACGCTTGCATGTATATAAGCTAATGATTTTCCCTCATTCTTTGCAGTTGGTTATCACCCCAGCTCGCCATTGTTTATTGTATTTGTCTTCAATAAACTCTCTTCGGGTTCGGACTTCACTTTGGGGGTTGTCCTTACCCTTAATCTACCATTCTTCTTTGGACAGTGGCTGTCCTACATTTTCTCAAATTAGTACTATGTATCCAATTATTTTTTATTATTTGGTATGCGAGGCTTTTTATACGGGAAAACTCTAAGCTAGCCACGATTGTTCAAAGCTGATTAATCAGTTCCCAATTTTTATTTTAGTGCGCCCACTGTTCCTCTCTAAATCATTTTTCGTCTCAGCCAAAAAGAAATATTTCGTTTTTGTTTAATAAACCTAAGATTCAAAAATTTTCGTTTTTGCAAGTTTTTCGACCCTACTCAGGCTTTAAAATTCTGGTTTCCAGATTACAACTTCTATTTTTTTATCATTTGAATTAATGTAAAATTTTAATGTGCATAATGGAAATTTTTGAAATTTGTAAAAAAGCCCAGAACATTCCCGAATTTGTAAACAAAATTATCAAAAAATTTTGACTCCTGATTTCCACCAACTGAGGGAAATGAAGAATAAAGTGCGGAAAAATAAAAGATTCAATATGTTAAAAAGATACGTGAACCCACACGAACAAAGTCCTCCTTGATGATCAACTTTCGCCCAGGTTTTTCCCGATTGATCACAATCAGCGTTCCCTCCTCCACCGATGATAAAACCCAGTTTCCGAATTGGATTGACTGTGAAGCGCGTGGGATAGACAGAACGGATTTTGTCTGATGAACGCCCGAGGGGACCGCCGCTTTTGCCTTGCCCAATGAGTCGAAGAATTCAGCGCGATAGTTCGGACAATCGTTGAGATGTCGCGTAGAGCCATCATAGCATAGAATGCCCAGCTGATCGTTTATGAAGAAGTAGAGAAATCCCATGGAAATGTCACTAAATTTTTAAGAAAATGTTATAATAATAAAGTCGGTGATTTGAAGCATCTAGCATAAAATATGAAAAATTAAAAAATGAAAAATGCATATATGAAATTTCACCAAAAATTATCAAGATTCTAACTGCAACTAAAGTTCTAAACCAAAATCCCATTTACCAAAAATGCCATTAAATAGTAAAACTCATTTCTATCCTTTGAGTTTTTTGAAGTTTCTTATTTAAAAATTAAATAAATAGTCCGTTATTTTAAGACATTTTAATGATTAGAGAAATTTAAAAAATCCTATTCGTCCATTCTCCTAGTACTTACTACAATCGCAGAATGTTGTCGCCACACCAAATAAACAAGTAATTAAACATGGAACCCTCGGTGCGGATCAGCCTCCAGTCTTTCCAGCGATAGATCACCCACTCCTCCATTGACCACACATCATCCGATCCATCTTCGGTTCCATTTGGTGCTGTCTGTTAATAAAAAATTCTTTTTAAAAATATTTGCTAGCCGATCTTGATTCCGTGATCCGACAAAACTGTTTGAAACCAAAAACAAACTATTCAAACCGTTTACTTGGCGGTCTACAATATATGCTGAGAGCCAAAATATTTCATCATCCGAAAGTTTTAAAACATCAATTGAACATTTTTATCGATGTTTTGTTGTGTGGATGATGTTTTACCATGTTCCGTTGAACCAAATTCGTTGAAACTTTCAGAATGTGTTTTAGACCCCACAAGCTAACGTCTTAGGTGTTTGGTTCTCGAATTTACATTTAAAAAGACTTATTTGCCAATGTTTAGCAATGTTCGGATCACGTATTCAAGATTGGCTAGCCGAAGACTGAAAATTAAGATCAGCTATTACATATATAAGGGATATTTTTAATCATTTTGCTTTTAAACAACGAAATTCCCTGAGCATTCCAGATAGGGTAAAAAGTAAAATAATTAAGTTTTACCGTTTCTTGATTACTGTTGCTGTCGGATGTGCCATCATTACTTGCATTTTTTCTCTTCCTTAGCTCCTCAACTAACTCTAAAAATGGGAAAGGAATCTAATCTATTTTAATCTATTCAAAATGATTGTAAACATAAATAATAAATATTTATTAAAATTCTTCTTTTAAAAATATTTAATTCAAACTCTGCCTCATTTACGATTTTCCGGATATTTAACCTATATATCATTGTGTTTTGTCAGCAATTTTTGTTTTTATTGAATTTTTAAATATTTTGTAGAGCACACCCAAGACATTGCATTTTAATACAAATGACCCAGCACATTTAAAACGGAATTTATTTGCTTTCTTTTTCCAATTCCTTAAAAAAATTATTTACAAAAATACAGCATCATAACTTTTAGAAGTTAATTAATAGAACAGCAAATCTGACTATTAGTTTTTTACAACTTAATTTTACTGATAATTCTTAAGTTGCGATTTGCAAGTTCAAAAAACGCAAAATTCTGTCCGACAAAAATGTTTTTTCTTTCGATTTTTCCAGATTTTAACTCACGTTTCGCGACAAAATTCACCGGCAATTGAGTCACCGGAAATGTGCATGGCTTTTGGCATTGCGGGCACTTGATGTTGCCGTTGCCGACATACCGCAACATACCGCTGCAGGCACTGCGTGCAATTGGTGTGTCCACAGGGCAAAATGCGCGGCCTCTCGAAAAGATCGAGGCAAACGGAGCAGGTCAAAATCAATTTATTGAACTGATCAGCATCGGAAGCAGAAGAAGTCATTTTTGGGTTAATTTTGTTTGCTTTTTGAGCATTTAAAAAAAATTGAAAAATCAGAATGAAAAGAATGGAAATTTATGAAAAGAATTCATAAACATGATATGGCCAAATTTATAGTTAACCCAATAATTCTTTATTATTTTCTTAATTACATAAACTTTATGACAGGGCTACGAAAACATATTTTAATTCAGACTTTTACTTAGACCCTAAGTGTAATGAAAAGTGTTGTATATAAAACCTTGGCTGCTGATATTAATTTGGCAAGTAATTTAGGGAACTTGTATCACCATGAGGATCAAAAATTACATCCAGCAGTAAATACTCGTGGCCATAAAGAATGTTCCAATTTTAAAAACTCTATTCTGAAGCGAAAGAAATTGCATGTAAAAAAGAGAATAGAAAAGAATAGTATTAAGTTGGTAATTTTCTATTTTTATACTTTTTATATTTTATTTTTTGTAAATTTTTATTATGAAAACTTTAATCGATAAAAATGGTTACAAATGGTTATGTTTGAGCAACATCCCAACATTTTTCAAACGCACTCAAAAGAAATGAGTTTTAAATAAAAAATACCTAGCTACAAAATGGGCCTAAAAACCCATTGGTTTCATTGGGAAAATGATGTTAAATTTAGACCAAAATGAGCGTTTATGTAATTATGTTGAAATTGAAAAAATTTTCTCCCCATAATTGGAGTCCAATTCAATATAGTAATGATTTTTTTAGAAAAATGAACCATTCCGTTATGAGTTGCACAATTAATAGCCTTTGATGAGATAGGAGTTATTTAAATGTATGGGAATGTATACGAATGTTGATCGGACCTGTCAGCCATCAAAGTTGACCCTAATTGAGCAGAAATATTTAAAAATTTGAATGTCAAATACTTATATATTGAATAAAATTATGATTAACGGGTAATTTTCTTTATACTGTCTTATTTTTGCATTTGGAATGTCCGGAAACTAGGAGATGGAGTCATTTGTTGGTTGGTCAGTTTTTTCCATTTTTCCGAAAAAAATTCTTTGTCAATATGCATACCTACATAGGTATAACAAAATTAAAATATATGAAAAAAAATTCTCAACTCTGGAGCAGTTCTCTTGTTAGTTTTATAATAATTTTAATGAATTTATTTTTGAATGAATTAGGATACTTTTTAAATTGAAAGAATCATTCACGAATAGGTATCTTTTATGCCAAAAAGATTGAGATCACCGAGGAATTAAATAATCCCACAAAAATTTTCATTTAGGTAGAATCAAAATGATTTATGTAATATTTAGCCTAGAGCAAGAATTCAAATGTGGAATTAATGTGAAATCTTCGATCTATAATGTATAATCATTGTATTCCGTCCTTGAAATTTTGATCTAATCATTATTCATAATAATTTATAAGGATAACTTGATAATAACATGTATAATTTGCTATTTTTAAGAAAATAAATACTTTTATTGCTGGGACATATTACGGAAAAAATAAATACAAAAATATGCAAAAAATTTGTAAATTATGAAAAATTTGAATTTAGCTGTCTCGAAAATGAATAAGCATTAATTTTTTTTACTAACTAATTTATCTAATTTTTATATAAAAAATTTAACAAGAAATTACCTTAAGCTGTATAACATCCCGATATTTTTTAATCCCGTGACTTTTATAAATTTGGAATGAGTTCCCAAAGAATAGGACTGTTATAATTGGGGAACCTCCCTTATAAGTGAAAAATTACTTAATATGCAATTTTTCGTGTCCTCGCTATTAATTCATATTATTTCTCTGTAATTTTTTTTCGAAAACTTGAATCGAATCCTCCAATTTTTAATAAAACTTATCCGCACGGATCTGCACATATATTGATATATTGCCTATCTATGACAATGCCTCCTCTCATCCAACTAAAATGCCATTCTCGACTTCGTCTTCCCAACGAGTTGCAGTATGAGTTGGTCCAATGGCTGCCCATGGCCATTATAGCCCCAAGACGAAGTGTACGACTCAAGAATGCTTTTCGGAACATGCCATTGGGAGTGTACATTGGGAATTTAATCAAGAAATTCAATAATGAAGTAAGTTTTTTAATAAAAAAAATAATAAATTGGATTGTATTTGATGAAATTATCTCTTTGACGATTTTCTATGATATTATTGGTGATATATTTATTTCAAATTTAATTTGAAGAAATTCAGAACTAAGTATAGGAGCGATTTTTCGTCTTTAGCATGAAAGTTTTCGAGTTTTTATCGCAACGATTGTTTTAACGTTTTCCATTTTCTTTTTCTGCTTCTCAAGAAACATGCAGAGAAATAAGTTTAGGCGTAAAAACAGCATTTGAAATTAAAACTAAATTTTTCCTTTAATTGCCTTAAATTAATTTTAAATAATTTAGTCCGATTATTGCAAATCTCGTTTTATTTGTTTGTTTTCTGTTACTATTTATATTGGTTTTTATTTTTTATTTTGACTAATTTTTAATTATGTTTTTTAGAAAAATATATAATTAACATTTATTGCTCAACCAAATTAATTATTAAAATGATATTTATTTATTACTCAACAAGAAAAACTCATTTTATTAGTGGGTATAGATTTTATAACTTTTATTAGAGGATGTTTTTAGCATTTGCGGCCCATGGTTAAAAAGACATTGCGGCCCAGACATTTGCGGTCCAAGGTTAAAAAGACATTTGCGGCCCAAGACTTTTGCGGCCCAAGACATTTGCGGCCCAGCCAAAATTGCGGCCCAAAATATTTAACAATATATTGTATTAAAAATAAAAAATGAAAAAGAATTAACAAATAAAAAATAATTAACAATAATTTGTCCATTATTAATTCAATTCCATTCTTTAAACTTGCTTTCGGGATAAGTGATCTTGAATGTTTTTTGAAGAATATGTTCAGTGATAGGGCGAGGGGTCCAAATAATATGGTATTTCGGTCTGCTGAAATTCAAAAGGAAATAAACCTGTTCAGAGAATAATAAAATTAATGAACAATCTAAGCGAATAACCAATTAATTTCTAATGTGAATAACCAATTTTTTTTCATTGTTTTAATTATTCTAGAATTTTTTTTAATTTTTTCGAATTTTATATTTTGGGCCGCAATTTTGGCTGGGCCGCAAAAGTCTTGGGCCGCAAATGTCCCATCACCATTGGGTTAATAAAAAACAATTCCTAGGATCAACATTGGCGGATCAACTTTGGTTTGGTCTTCTACGAGACTGGTTTTCTCTTTGGTCTGATGGGAGCTGTCTGGCTGGTCACTCTATTTTTCTTCTTCAGCATCGTGGCTGCCATGCTATTGTTTTTGTTCGAATTTCTTTTCCTTTGCGCATTCATTAGTTCTCTCTGTTTCTCTCTGATCCCAATCTTGGTGATTAATTACTTCTTTCTGGTACTATTCATTTTGATATTTTTGCCGCAAATCCTTGTCGCCGGATTCATCTGTTTTGGCACCACTCTGGGAGATCGTATGCTGATGATTTTGATACAATTCATTAGCCAATCTTTGTGTTTTATGCTCCTTAAAATTTTGAATCGCATTTCTATGCTTGTCTTAAATTTCCTATAAAATGAACGATAAATGTAAAGATAAATTCTAGGCAATTAGTATTTTTAAATTTAAAAAATTCAAAAATTGTATTAAAATCAAAAAATAACAAAAAATTATTATACATGAATTAATCGGCAAAAATCCTTTTTTCGAATAAATAAATACTCTAAATTAATTTATAAGAATTTTGATGAAAGATTTCTGTGTTTTAATATTTTTCAAATATTAGCAACTCCGAATTAAAAATAAATTATTCATAATTTTATGGCTTAGAGTCTGGCTTCTTTCTGAATGTCGCCGGATTTTGAGATTATAAAATTACAATATATATATGCTCCTGATAATCCAATCATTGATATTCATAATCCGGCAAAGTAAGGGCCACATTACTAAGCACTCACACGAGAGATTTTCAATTTGAATTTTTTAGGATTTTTAGGAGGCATTACGGATCGTATTTAATCCTCTTCCATTTCAGAGCGAGAATGATCTTTCAAGCAGTCAAGAAAGCATCTCCTGCCTCTTATCCTCTTCTTTAAGTTTATCACGGAAATCACTTTAAAAAACCAATTTTAACCAAAGAGAGAGCGAATAAAACGTTTTTATTTTAGCGATTTTCTTATAAAATTCCCAGTTTTGACCGAACGAGAAAAATGCTCAAGCTGAACATGGTCAAGTTCGCCTTCATGGCGTTGGTGTTGTTGTCGGTGTTTTCCGCCGAGTACAATTCAGTTTCGGCGGCGACAATTGTGAGTGCTCTTGTTGGTGTTTCCTTTTCCCAGAGTTAAATTATTAATTTATTTTTTTTGAATTATTATTTTTTATATTTTCATCCGTTTCAGAGCTGTGATCAGTGCTTTAAGAGGGAGTGCGGGCATCCGTGCCGTGTTGGCCAAGTCACTTGCAACAAGTGCGCAAAAATCGATTACCCCCGGCAATGTCCGGGGTGCCCGCCCCGAGGATGAAAAATGACGAAGGTGAATGATGGAAGAGAAGGAGGACCAATTAAAATGTAAAACACAACTGAACTCAAGGAAAAATACATTAAATTTATTCTTGTTAATATTGTAGCAAATCGGTATAAATTATCAAATGCTGAATAAATATTTCATGTTAAATTTTAAAAAATCGTAAAAATTAAAAAAATATTTTTTCCCAATTAATAGAAGAAGATCCTGAAACCATATCTGTCAACAGAGTTGATAAACCTTATGCCAAAAAATTTTTTAACGAAAATCACAGAACAATTTGCGAAAAAAGTTGAGTTAAGAAAGTGACCCATCATAAAAAAATAATTTTTTTTTAATCCGAACTGTTAAATTTCCCTGGTCTTTGAGGGACGAATCGCTGACGAGTAAAAAAAAATGAATTTCAAAAATAAAGCATTTTTCTTATGAAGTTTGAACGTTTTCCCTGAGAAAATCAATATATTATGAGTGGCGCGACCTCGATAGCGGAGAAATTTTTTTTGAATATATACGACTGATCCGGTCTCTAGTTTTTTTAAACACAGAATTATTACTAGACGGATTTATAGATTTTAGATACCAGAATTTATTCTATTAATTTAGTTAAACTATTAATTTAGTAAGAAATGCAATTTTTGATTTTCACTAAAACAAATTTTTGCAAATTCCCCAAGAAATATTGATCAAAAAATATTGAAATTTGGATTTCTTATCCAGTTCAAAAATTTCTTTATTAAAGCATAAAACAGGGTGTTCATGGATAAATTTTCAAATTAAGTACACAAGGTCAAAATGTAAGATTTCGGGTCCAAAATAAGTACATTCTACAAAAAACTAAAAATGCTCAATTTTCTGAGCTCTACAAGATGAGAGAGATGAAAATTTTCTAAAAAAATTTTTCTTCGAGAACCAAAATGGTTCTGACGAGTTGAGTTGTTCTGATTGAGATTTTCTACCCTTGGACAACAGAATTCTGGTCATTTTTTGATCGCATCGGAAACTAGACAAAATTTGCCACCCATCTATATAAAATCTGTAAACAAAAACTCGGTTTAAACCAATTTAATTGGATGTGACATTATGGGGCAAGACTTTTGCACAGTACTCAAAACAATTTGTTTTAATTATAAATCAATTTTTATATATTTACTTCAAATATTTTATTTCTTTCTCGCCATCCATGATCAATTTTAACAATTTTGAAAAAGAAATTTGTGACAAGTTCTTGTGTAATCCGGATCAGAACTCTGCTCTAATTAAAGGCAGACTGGCACTGGAGGGCATGGTCCATTCTGTCTGCTGCATCCCGCCACAAGCTTGCAGCGCTTTCCTGGAGGACACCGTTTTGAGCATGGCGGACTGCCATCGGACACGCAGCGCTCTACATAGCCGCACGGTCCCCCGGAGCATCGGCCTGCCCCAAAATATTGGCAATGCTGGCGCCGGGGCATCGTTTAGTGCAGGCTTAATTTGCTTTTAATACAAACGATCTTATTGGTTTCCGTTGTTTGCTAATAATGGTAAACAAAAATTAAAAAAAATAATAATTCACAAATTAATCCAAGAAATATTTTAACGGTATTCAGTATTCATTACACAAAATATGATTGATTATCATATTGACTGACTGCTTTACAGTAATTGGCTTCTCTCATATCCATTCTATAGTATTTTTATTTATTTATCATAATGTTGTAAAGTTATTTCGCCCCGTGCTGAGTTGTTTCGACGAAAACCGCCAATATTAATAATAAAAACAATATTTATCAAAAAACATTAATAGACTTATTCTACAGTAGATTTAATCAAAAAAAAATTTAAAAACTTTTACACAAAGAAATATTTTATCTCATATTTATACCCACATGTATGCTCGTGCATATTTTACAATTTTTAGAATTTTTTTAGAATTTTTGAGTTTTTTGCCTAAATTTTAGAGATTTTTGTCCAAAAATGATTTTTCAGGCATTTAGTTTCATTATTCTACCTACATTTAAAATCTATTATAATAATTGATTTTCTAACCGATATTTATTATTCATTTTCTAAGAAAAAAGTTCCCTAAATAAAACATTTTTGGCATTTTTGTTTCAAATTGTTATGAATTTTTTTTGAATATCCTTTTTGTCACTTTTGGCTGAAACTCCCATTTTGGCGGTTTTCGCCGAAACGACATAGCACTACTATTTCACCCCAGTTGGTTAGTCTCATGAGGCGAAATGAATGAAGCGAAATAAAAAGCGAGCTTATGAACGGTCTTGGAATTTTTAATCAAAAATTCCACTCACATACCTCCATTTTCTGCTGATGCTGTTTCTACTGGTATCGAAGGTTCCAGTTGAATTGCGAGGTTCAACATCAAAATAATAGCAAAGTAGGTTAATAATGAAGAGTGCATGATTGTATGGAATTTCGTCTTTTAAAAATTTAAATTTATTTTCAGTGCTTTTGCGTTTCTTATCTTTTGTTCGACAAAATTGATATGCCAGAATATCTATCAAAATTTTAATAATTTCAAAATATTATTATTTTAAATACTTTTTAAGTGGAAATAATTGTGTAAATTTTAATAAGCTTTTATCAGAGATTTTTTTTCACATCTCTAAACAAAAATAAGATTTTTTATTTGTTAAATAAGCAGATAAATCCTCATCGCATTGGACAATAATATGTATAAAAAAATAAAAGGTTCTCTTTAATGGTGCTAAAAATTTGGTTGTTGACCAAAATAGGAATGATCGAGAATGGTGGAGAGAGGAAGAGGAGGAGGGATTATTGCCTATTTAATGCTGCAATTGCAATTCTGGGTATTAAATATTCCATAAATTGGTAAACTAAAATATCGGAGAATGATTGAATATTTGTGAGAAATAATTTTACAAAGGAAAAATCTACAGCATGATGAAAAGAATAACAAAAAATGAATCATCCATCCATCACAAGAATAATGTCCAGAGAAGGCCCAATTTTTCATGTCTTTGATGAAAAGATTAGAGAGTAATTTCTAATGATCAGCCTGAAATCAAACCATACTGCGAATCAGCAAAAAATTGCGTAAAATCGATTTTTCTTGAATATTAAGTAGAGTAGATTTAATCCCCGCGGGGACGGGGACAGATTTTCGCGGGGTCCCCGCGGCAACAAGAATTTTTTCTGTCTTTTAATTAATGGAAAAATTTTCGAAAAAAAATTCCGTCAATGAAATTTCATTTTAAATCTATTAAATATTATTATTTTTAAATTATTTTTAAGCATTTTCAAAATTTTCGATAAATACTAGACCTAGAAAAATTGTTTTAAAAAATCTTTATCTATAAAAAATTTAAAAATTCTCAAAAAAAAATTCTAAAATCAAACAATTAAAAAATTTTCGAAAAAATTTGCAACAATCAGAGGCCTATAATAATTTTGGATTTTTTTTCAAAAATTTCAAGGACTAATTTTAAGAAAAATTAAATAATTTCTTATTTAAGATAAAATAGGGGGGGGGTCACTTTTGCGCCGATCGGTTTGGCGCAAATGTCAATAAAATGGTTATAATTTATATATCAAGCGACCAATTCAAATGACATTTTGCATTTTGGCCTATATGTTAGCTACAATTGGGCCAAGATTTGTCGCTTGAACAAAAAATTATGGCCAATGTGTATTAAATGACTATTTTGACGCCTTTGGGCAACCGGAAAAAAATTTAAAATAAGATTTTCGGCAAAATTATGATCATTATTTCAAAAATCCAAAAAAGTAAGACAGGGCATAGTTATTTGTTGAAAATTTTAGTAATTTTTATTTACGTTTGTTGATTTTGACGAATTGGGAACCTGTAACTGAACTACAGTATTATTTGTATCGGCGGCTCCGATAGGGGCCGCCGGACAAATTTTTTTTTCAATATTTTCGAATATTTCTTAAGAAAAAATGGTTTAGAAAATTTTATTTTTTCCATCATTTTTTCCCATTTGTTTAAAAATAATGATCAATTTATTTCCCCATTCTTAGGGGTGAATTTTGTTCCCGTGTCCCCGCGGGGACAAGGCCGGAGGGATGGGTACTGGCGACCCTCGCGGGGACGGGGACGGGGACGGGGTCCCCGCGGGGACCCCGCGGAGAACGAGGACCCCGAGCCAACCCTATTCAAATTATAATCCAGGACAATAAAAAATCCTGTCCCGGCTGGGACCCCGCGGATAAACAGTCCCCGTCCCCATCCCCGTGAAGCTCCCCAGTCCCCCACCCCCACCGTCCTTGTTGAGATTAATTCAACTCTTTGTTAAATTAATAAAAGCAAATAAATTTCGAACTAAGGAGAAAAGCTACGGGATCCCTTTTTTAGGATATTTAGCATCAAAATAAGGGTTTTTCCTATCAGATTTTTCTTAAAAGACGAATCCCGAATTGACCAAAAACATATACCGCATCACCGCTCGGTGCTAGCTAGATGAAGGGATGTGCTCCCCACGGGCTTGAGTATATGTCTGCACGGCAGTGGGATTCGAACCCACTCCTCTGGAGTTTCTCAGTCCAGCGTGTTAACCATTACACTACGCCGCAGACTCAAAAAAATTTGGAACGCTTCACGAATTTGCGTGTCATCCTTGCGCATTTTTAATTAAAACTGCACATTTTGGTCAAATTTTGGTCAAATAGCCATTATATTTTTTTTAGATATTTGCCACTAGATTTGATTATTTGAAAATTTAATTATTGTCATTAAAAAAAACTGAGCAACAGGCCATTCAGAAGCTATTTTATTTCTTTAGGGATTTTTTAAAAGATATGTACTTGTTATTCTTAATTAATTGGCTAATCTATACCAAAAAAAGATCTTTTGAAAAAAATGAATAATTCTCCTCTCTAAAAACTCATAAATAGCAAATGAAATGGAATAATTGTTTTGAATGATTTGGTATAAAATTTTTACTAAAATTAAAACTTAAAATTTTGATCTATTTTTCATTTATGTTCAAATTCATGCTTTTCTTATGTAAAAAAACTAAAAGTTTTCGTAAGAGAATTTGAAAAAAGCGGTTACCCAAAAGGTTAATAGAATATAGATTTTTTGTTTAAATGCCGATCATACTTCTAATTATCTTCCATATGGAATAATTTCGATGAATAAAATTTCATCAATTCTCAATTCATTAACGCCTTAGCACCGAATTTATCTTTGAACATAAAAAACGATTCATTATTGAAAGTAGCAAATTAATAACATAACATTACGCAGCATATTTCGTAAAAAATAATATATCGAATTCTTCCTCGGAAATAGAGAGAAAGAAATTATTGGAGGCAGAGGAAAATTTTAAGTTTAGCAATTTATTAGCCTAATGTTTTTCCTGTCACAGGCTTTTTCTATTTATTTTTTCAGACGATTAGAAGGGCGAAAAATCGTTATAGTTTGTATTTGACTAAATTGTAAACTATTGCTACAAAGTTGTGAAACTTGCTATAGATTTGTGAAAATATGCTATCAATTGTACTAAAAAGTGTAGCACCTTAAAGACTAGTAAATGAGCAATTTTGTCAAAAATTGTAAAAAATTGCTAGCAAATTCCAAACCATAGCTAGCGAAATTTAATAAATTTACAATTTATAGCTAATGATATCAACTTATAATATTATAATACTTATAAATAAAATGTGAATAGAATATAAATACTTTTTTATCAAAAATCAAATGCTTACGATAATATTAAAACAAATAATATTAGAAAATATTAGAACATTTTCCTAGAAACATGCAAGAATGTAATAAAACTCTAATGCAATCAAAAATTGGTGCCAATTAAATAAATTAAAAATGAAATTCACATGAAATTTGCAAAAATATTCAATTGGGCTTGAAAAAAATGAAGAACGTCACATGATTTCCGAAGTGCAACTAAAATGCAATAGAACAGAACATGGATACTTATCAGGGGTGGACGCAATTGCGGATTGCGGATTGCGAGTTGCGGAAATTGCGGCCTTTTTTGGGTTGCGGATTGCGGATTGCTAGTTGCGGAAATTGCGGCCTTTTTTGGGTTGCGGATTGCGAGTTGCGGATTTTTTCGAAAAATCCGCAAAAATCCGTAATTTTAAGCACCCCTAAGGATGGCATTTTTGGAGACATTTTTAAATTTCTTTGAAAAAATTGGGAAAAATTCTTATTTTTTGAACCAAAAAAATGAAGAAAGTTTGAAAGGAATGGACATGTATTTTTCAAAATTTTCGTCGGCGGCCCCTGTCGGGACCGCCGACCGCCGACACTATTTCATTATTCGTTCTTCTGTGACTTCTAAAGAAAATGGCTAATTTTTTTAAAAAACCGTTATCGGGGAAAAAAGAAAATGATTATTTAAACTACAAAATTGAGGATGAAACTCATCCGTTTAATATTGAGATAATTCTGAGAAATGGCCACTTTTGGGGAAATCAGTGTGAAAATTTCATTCTGCCCCTGCTACAAGCTCAGAAAGTGAACGCTTGTTTTCTTCGTTCGGAAAATTTTTACTTTTTTCTGATTTTTTAAAAAGAATTTAATAAATATCTCACTCGATCCTGATCAAATGAATGAGGGGTGCCAACGGCCCCGAGAGGGGCCGCCGGAAAATTTTTTGAAATGATGAATTTTCCTAAGCGCAGAATTCCTCGGCAATTTGCGCGAAGCAAAGTCAGCCATCCCTACAGGAGCCCGGACAAAGTTAATTTTATCTATCCCGCGTAAATCGCGGACAATCCAATCCGGAAATTGGAATCTGTCCTCGGAGAAGGCTGGCGCACTGCTGATGATCAATCAAAAATTAACTCATGTGAAGATTACCATCAAATAGAATTTACCCGGATTTATATATGAGTTCTGTCTATATCGGGTACAACTGTTCACCGTCAGCACCGACTCAACCAGGATTTATATTTGAATTATTTTGCGGATATTGGATCCATAGACTCTTTTTTAGTTGATAAATATTTATTCTAGTTTAAGAGATCGAATTTCACACAAGACCCAAATAAGATTAACCCTAATGCAAACTAAAATCGCTTCGAGACATTCTGACAGAAAGGGATTTCCAAACGCCAATGAGCGGCCTTTTATGCATCTCTATTTTTTTCATTAGAGAAAAAGATTTTTGTACCATTACAGAAAAAATAAAGATGAAAAAATTCGGTTAGGTTTCTAATGTCAGTCTCTTATTAGAGGGCTGGATGGGTGAGAAAGTATCGAATAGATTTCAAAATTGCTAGTGCTAGGACGTTAAAAAAGCCGCTTAGTACCTTTTCAATCAGTTTTTTAAGGCTAAAGCAGACAAATAGGTGCAAAAAAAGTTAAGAAAAATATTTTGGAACTTTCATATGAAATTTGTTAATATTGCTTCAAGTGATATAATAAGATTAGGAACTATGCTAATCATTTGTGAAAAGATGCTACTCAATTTTAAAAGATGTTAGCATTTAATAAATATGTAGACCTAAAAATGTGAAGCTTGCAACAACTTGTAAAAAATTGCTAGCAATTGTAAAACAATGCTGGCATTTAATAAATATTGCTAAAAATCTAAGAAACTGCTATAAATAGTAAAAAATTGCTAACAATTATAAAATATGCTAGCATTTAATAAATATTGCTAAAAATCTACGAAACTGCTAATTGCTAACAATTTTAAAATATTCTAGCATTTAATAAACATTGCTAAAAATCTACTAAACTGCTAATTGCTAACAATTTTAAAATATTCTAGCATTTAATAAACATTGCTAAAAAACTACGTAACTGCTAATTGCTAACAATTGTAAAATATGCTAGCATTTAATAAATATTGCTAAAAATCTAGGCGAAACTGCTAATTGTTAACAATTGTAAAATATGCTAGCATTTAACAAATATTGCTAAAAATCTACGAAACTGCTAATTGCTAACAATTTTAAAATATGCTAGCATTTAATAAACATTGCTAAAAACTACGAAATTGCTATAAATTGTAAAAAATTTTATTAGTAATTGTAAACCAATGCTAACATTAATAAATATGCTAAAATCTATTAAATTTTTTCTAAAAAATTTCTATCAATTGTAAAAAGGTGCTAATAAATTCCAAATGTCTTCACGCATATTTAACTAATGTCAGGTTTTTTAAATAAATTCTTCATATATTTTATTTATTTTTTAACAAAAAAATAATTGTCCAGAATTTTGCAATTTCTAAAACAAATTTCTTTTGTCTAATCACATCAATTTTTTGCTTAATAATTTGCAAATTTGATTATTAATTTCCATGAAAATTGATCATGTGAAAAATCTCGCACACGTTTTACATACATTATAAATAAGGCTGAAAATGCTTTAAAAAGCGAAAATTATTATTTAAAGTCCTGATCATTTTATTAAATCCAAAAAACCATAAAATTATTTTCTATATTTATCAAACCCTTTGATTTTAATTTATATTTTTTTAATTTTCTATGTTTTGCAATTAAATATTCTTCCAAAAACAATATTTTTTAAAAAATAGTCAAATTGTCAACCTTCATTGTTCTTGCCGTGGTCATGTTGGTTCTGGGAAATTTAATTGAGGCTGAGAAACCACGCGTAACTTATTCTTAATATCAAAAATGTTACATATTTCTTACTTGTTATGTCAATTCAGAATTCAAGAGATTGAATTTCAGAATCATTAGGGAAAGCAAAATGAAATATACCAAATAATTATTCATAAATTTTTTATTATATTTTTTCTCTTCTAAATAATCTAAAAATATGGGACTTATTAAGCGATTTTTTACGAAAAGATGTGGGAAATGGTAAAGCTCGGGTGACTATGTGGTGGTATGCCTCGAAGGACAACCCGCCAAAATGCAAGGTAAATTGTCATATTTGGGTGTTTAAAGATAAGAAGAAAAAAGTACGATTTTTTCTCTAAATTTATGCAAACAAACAATTTAAATTTCCCATATTTTAAGAATGGATTATCAAAAAATCGGTTAAATGCAATTCTGTTAAATTGACTACGTTTTACATGAGATCGATCACATGTTGTTCTTGACGTTTGTAAATATCAATATTGGCAGATTGGTTAATGTGTTGAATACTATTCGGCGCTAGTTGCAAATAAGGCCCTATTCACTGCCCGTATTAAGTACGGGTAATATAAAAAAGGAAGGAATGCCTAGATGGTTTTCGGGTAAAGAATTTAATTCCTTATCTATTTACTAAAAAAAAAATTCAGTAGAAGTGCAAACGATGTTTTTTATGCAAAACGATACGCGAAGGAAGTTTTTTTCACGATTCTAAGCTCAGTATTACTCAAATGTTTACTCTTCTTTACATGTGGGTGGAAGACTATCGCAATAAAAACGTAGTCAAGGAGCTGGGCCTTGCTAAATCCACAGTTGTTAATTGGTTCAATTACTGTCGCCTACAATGCCAACTGCAACATCCTATCGGAGGGCCGGGGCAAACGGTAAATGCCTTAATACGGGCAGTGAATAGGACCTTATTTGCAACTAGCGCCGATCTTCGTGCATTCTCATTTTCACATTATTCCGCGGAAAATTGCGCCAAAGAACACGGTTCCGGATCCCTCAGAGAGAAAAAGCGCAAACGGATGATCCGCATGGAAGATGCGCGGCGGAGGAGACGGAGGTATATAACACAAATTGTATTCTCGAACCGTAGCCGTTGCCGCGGCAGCCTCCGTCCCTTCCTCATTGATCTGTATATTGATATTGGCAATAAGAAAAAGTGTAAATGTGCCTATTTTTTGCACAAAGATGCAAAATGTGGAAATGATCTAATATGTAAAATTGTTTACGTATTTAATTAAACGATGGCATTCATTATTATTAAGTTTAAACATCCCAAAAATTATCCAAATGAATATCAATTTTTAATGTGCGCTTCTCATGGGATTTTCATCATCGAGTTAAGTAATTTTGCTAAATTCGAACCTTTTTATACGCGAATTCAATAACTTGAATAAAAATAATTTAATCAATTTTTAAATATCAGTTGCACCCGTTGGTTTCGTATAGAAGCCTAGCGTGTTAAAAACTTTCTGGGACATTAAAAAAGCTCACCACTATTTTTAATGACCGTGCAATGATTCGATGATGTACAACTCGAAAAACGCCAAAAGCCGTTTTTAAACTTATTAGCCACTTTCGAATCCGTGTATAAAACGAAAGTAATTGCACAAATTTCTGCAGAAATTGCTTTAAAAATATGCCGTAATGCTGACCTCGATGAATGCCTTCTGGACCACTTTGCTGATTTTGAGCGGCTCCTTCTCGGACATTCCGCTGAAGTTGGCACTGTGGCCGAACATCTCCGGCATGCCAAGTTTCCGCAAAGGGTCGTTCAGATCGCTTGAACTTGGGATTCCAGCTTGAACTTGGGCAACATAACCTTAAAAGGTTCGGATGGCAAAAATAAGAAGGAAAGCATAAAAAATTTCGGAGAAGATGGAAGTGCTTGGAGGGCTACCAAATAAATTTGAAGAAAAAATTCGATATTTTCGGATTTTTCCAAATTTTTTTTGATCATTTGAATTTTTCCCGAATCAATTTTTCTGATGAGAGGTCCAAAAAATTTTTAAACTTTTTGATCGGTTTCGTTTCGTAGATAGAAAAAATGTCCTTTCGGCGTATGATCGAACGTTTTAAGGCTGCTCAAAAAATCATGCGATCGAGATTTTTTGGGGTCAATTTATTTTTATCCTAATTTTCTTTTCTCTTTTCCTCTTTTGATTCCCTGACCCCTTCTTTCTTGTCCTTGACCCGTTGTTTATGAATGCCATATTTCATCTCCAAATTTCTGCCACCAAAATTTTGGTGCATGCCTACCATTTGTTATTGCCTTTCTTACCTCCACTTTCCCCGTACCACGCTTCTTCACCAACTCCAGCAGTGACGCACCGGTCAGGTTAGCCAACACTTTGCCAAGACCGAAACGCTTTTTAGGCAACACCAGGAACATGAGCATTCCATCGTAGCGCGAGTCACCTCCCTCATAGGGAATACCCAAAAGTTGAAGCTAAATCGGTTCTTGAAAAATGAATTTATGGCAGTTACTGTGTATCATTTTTTATCCCTTATGGTAATTTTTTTAACTATTTTGCGATGGATTAATATGGAGAGGGGGAATTATAATTGTCTATTATTGGAAAGATTAAATAAATTATTTTAAGGACTTCAAATAACCTTCAAAAACCATATTTTGAAAAGATTAAAATAACAAAATTTTAACAAAAATGTAAATTTTTTAAGGCTCATGATAAGCTTGGGAAAAGAGTAATGTCCTAGTATTACTATGAATATTACTAGTATACACAACCTACCTTATCGTTCTCGTGGTAGATGAAATAGTCAGTATTGTGCATCATGTCTATCTGGAAAGTTTAGGGATTTCATCGGCTCGCAATTAATGGTAATTTTAAAAATGCTTTACCTCTTCTTGTTTGTCCTTCGATATGTAAAAGGACTTCTTTTTGGTGCCTTTCTCTTTCGACATAAAATAGTTTAAAAGGTTTTTAGGCAAAAATTTTCGTTTCCTTGTGACCATATTTAACCCAAAAATTTTTGCCATTTTTGGAGCATATTTGGCGATTTTTAGCACATAACTAAATAATGCCCCTTCAGATTCTCGGAATACCTTCAAGGGCATGCAGAGATTTCCGCTTTCTCAATCGTACCAAGCACTGGGAAATGCAGAAAAAGAAAAGGGAGCAACATGAGCAGAAGAATATGTTGACGAGGGTGACTGATTGTGAACGCCAAAATCGAAATGATTGAAAGAGAAATAAATTGGTTGGCTTAATTAACCTATTTTTTAAACTTTTATTTTTTTCTGATCTACCTACTTTGTACTCATATGATCTACCTACTTTGTACGAATTATAAACCATTTTCTTAAGAAAATTGGCACTTTTTCATTTAAGAACTAGTTTAGGTGCCGGCGGTCCCGATAGGGGCCGCCGGGGAAAATTTTGAGATTTTGGGCTGTTTTCTTATGAAATTTTACGTATATTTTTCTGGGAGGTGGTTCGAGAGGAGGGGGTGAATGGGTGGATTTCAGGGGTGGGTGGACTTTAGCGGCTAATGTAAGATCTGGGTAAAGTTTAGCTTTCTTCGCCATTAACTGACTTTTGAAAAATACTTCCAAATTTTAGAAACCATTGTTAAAATTTTAAAATTCAAATTATATATACATATATGAAATTTAAAAATAAATAACAAAAAAATGGATGCAGAAACTTCATCCAAGAAATTATTATACATTTTGCCAAGAATAAAAAATTCAAACTCTTTTCTATTGAGGCGGGAGAAATTTGGACATTTTTTCTCAAATTATCCATTCTTAGGGGTGCTTATTTAAACCGGAAAACCGGCGGTTTGATCCCCCGGTTTCCGGTTTCACCGGTTTTCGGACCCACGGTTTCCGGTTCCGGTTTTGGGCCAAAAAACCCGGTTGCCGGTTCCGGTAACCGGAACCGGTAGTGAACAACCCTACTAACTATGACCATTTTAGACTAATGTGTAAACGCTTAAAAGTTTTCCTATACTAACAACTACCGATAAGTTGTACTTCAATACAACCGAATGTAAATATTTAGTCTGTGTGTGCTGGGTCGTTTCTTAAATCCTCATAATGCGCGTTTCTTAATTTTTCTTAAATCACGTTTGCACTCAAAATGGACGTAAATATCCCTCAAAGCTCTAAATGAGTAGCCATTAACAAAACATTCCATGAATTCCATAGTGATCCGCGTGTAAAGGAAAATAAAGCAAAATAAATAAAAGCAAAAAATAAATAAAAATTATATTAAACCATTATAAATGGTTTGTTATTAAATGAATTTATTACATAATTAACAATAGACATTTTTTCCGGATAAAATTCCATATCTTCATGTGGAAGGGGAAAAAATAAAGGATTGCGAAAAGGGGGAGAGAATATTCTTTGTCGTTTTATTCATGTCCGATGTGCCATCCATCTTCTGTCCATTGTTACACGTTCCATTCGGCACGGTCTTACTTGTTGCCCCTCGGGGGTGGTTGCGGAAAATCCGGAATGTGCATAGGCCCATGAGGCGGAGACGGCGGGGGCATTGCTGGGCGCCGTGTTGTTGGCACGGGGAACTGCGTCGGGGGTGCCGGGGCCAACTTTCCCATAGCAGCAGGGACGTAGCAGAGCAGCACAATCAGAAATGGGACGAGGAGACGCATCTTGCAAAAGGATTGGAACAAAGTGGGCTAAAATGATTGATGGTAACGGGACTCCTTCATTTCACACAAAATTATTTCTTACAGAAGAAGACATATGTTCTTTGCTTACAAAAATTATTTTTATTTTATTTATTTTTTTTAATTTGTTTTAATATTCTACCACAGTTTGCCGGTTGAATCGAGCATATTTATTTTCTGAGTACTTTATCATATGGGCCCTTAAATAATTTTTGGAAATTTTGTGAATTTTTGTAAGAAATAATTTTGTACAAAATAAAGTTNACGTTTGCACTCAAAATGGACGTAAATATCCCTCAAAGCTCTAAATGAGTAGCCATTAACAAAACATTCCATGAATTCCATAGTGATCCGCGTGTAAAGGAAAATAAAGCAAAATAAATAAAAGCAAAAAAAAATAAAAATTATATTAAACCATTATAAATGGTTTGTTATTAAATGAATTTATTACATAATTAACAATAGACATTTTTTCCGGATAAAATTCCATATCTTCATGTGGAAGGGGAAAAAATAAAGGATTGCGAAAAGGGGGAGAGAATATTCTTTGTCGTTTTATTCATGTCCGATGTGCCATCCATCTTCTGTCCATTGTTACACGTTCCATTCGGCACGGTCTTACTTGTTGCCCCTCGGGGGTGGTTGCGGAAAATCCGGAATGTGCATAGGCCCATGAGGCGGAGACGGCGGGGGCATTGCTGGGCGCCGTGTTGTTGGCACGGGGAACTGCGTCGGGGGTGCCGGGGCCAACTTTCCCATAGCAGCAGGGACGTAGCAGAGCAGCACAATCAGAAATGGGACGAGGAGACGCATCTTGCAAAAGGATTGGAACAAAAGTGGGGGAAAATGATTGATGGTAACGGGACTCCTTCATTTCACACAAAATTATTTCTTACAGAAGAAGACATATGTTCTTTGCTTACAAAAATTATTTTTATTTTATTTATTTTTTTTAATTTGTTTTAATATTCTACCACGTGCTTGCGCGTTTCTAAAAAAATGCAAATAGTCGCGTTTCTAAAAAAGTGCAAATCCATCAAAAGGCGCAAGTGTCGCGTTTCTAAAAAAGTGCAAATCCACCAAAATGCAAATAGTCGCGTTTCTAAAAAAGTGCAAATCCACCAAAATGCAAATTCTCGCGAAATATAAAAAAGTGCAAATCCGAAAAATGTTTGCTAGGACTTAAAAAACGTAATGTCATAGTCAAAAGAAATTTTTTAGAGCTTAAAAGAAAAAAATTGCACAGAAGTTTAAAAATTGTGCAGAAGTTTGCTCATTTTTCATTTTAGTTTTCGAAATCCGCGAAAAAATGAATTTTTGAAAAATCGAAGAATAAGATTATAAAAAATATTTAAAATTATCATAATTTCTAAAGGTATTAACGAGGGAAGAAGAGGAAGGAAGTAGGGTAATTTGTCTTTTTATTTTTTTTTCAATTTAGGTCAAAAGATCCCAAAGTAAAAGGACTCACTAGACATAAAAATAGCTGATTTAGTCTGGTCGGGCGATTTGGTGACCCAAATCGACAAAAACAACAAATTGTCTGGTCACCATCGCCTGCAGCTGATTTTTCATCTTCATTCTCCCAGTCTCGCATCCGCTGTCACTCTTCCCCCGCATTCAGTAGCTCCTGCTCCCATCAGCTACTTTTTCTTCCCTCACCCCGCTGATCG
Source organism: Rotylenchulus reniformis (assembly GCA_001026735.1). Taxonomy (NCBI): domain Eukaryota; kingdom Metazoa; phylum Nematoda; class Chromadorea; order Rhabditida; family Hoplolaimidae; genus Rotylenchulus; species Rotylenchulus reniformis. Next base: position 7,423 of record LDKF01000767.1, on the reverse strand, counting down.
CTATGCTCACCCCACTGATCGCTATGTCGCCATCAATCCTTCTCCCCCCTGCCCAAACCTTGAAATTTCCGATTCAAAAATATAATAATTATTTTTGGCAACGAAATTCGATATTTTAGATCTAAAAAAATGAAATGTTGTGTGATTGATTTATGTGTGGTAGAAGAAAAATGAATACTATATTCACATTGTTGAGGTTAAAATTAATTAAGCTTGCGTCACCTTTTTGCCTTTTAAGCCCAAAAGCTTTTTCATCTTCGGCTAAAATATGTCCATAGACCAAAATTATGCAATATTTTTTATAAAATTTTACAAATAAACATTTAGTATCCCCGAATTTTTGAATGAACCTACATCGTTTTTTAAACCTACACCAATAGAATGCCTAATAGGCACTACTCCACAAGTTCCAATAATATTGATCATTTTTCTTACTAATGGAATATTAATAAAGCACATGGCTGCCAAGTCTGCTTATTTCTAAGCAAAGTGCTTATTTTGAGTTGTACCCTGCTTAAAAAATAAAAAATGCTATTTCTAATAAGCACTTTAAAAAGTGCTTATTTCAAATGCTGATTTTTGGCCGAGTGGCTAATTTTTCAAAAAATGCCCCTATAATTCCATAAAAATGATCAAATTTCTTAAGAAAATAGCAATTATTTTTCAAAATTTTTTCCGGCGGCCCCTATCGGGGCTGCTGATACCTCTTATTATCATGAAATATCTTCCAAAAAATTTTCTAAGCAACAGAAAATTTACAATTTTCTTAAGAGAAAATGGTCTAAAAACGCGAAACTTTCTCCGGCGGCCCCTGTCGGGACCGCCGGCACTCCTCAACACTGTGAAATTTAATTTTCTCCATTTTCTTAAGAAAATGGCCAAAAATTCTCAAAATTTTTCAGGCGGGCCCTATAGGGACCCTCCCTCCGTAGATATTTAAAAAAACAGAAAAAAACAAAACTTCTTTTGCTTTTTACAAGAGAATTCATTCATATTTGCACCATTTTGCCCAAAAATTTCTTCTTCTTAATATAAAAATATTTTATAGTGAATTTCGTGAGTATGCTTATTTTTGTGCAATCGTCCCAGCGAAATGCTTATTTTTAGGGTCATGACTGCTTATTTTCAGAAAAAAAAACATGGCAGCCCTGATAAAGCGCCACTCATGGTAGCGGGGGCCGGGATTTCCTCAAAAAAAAAAGTGGAGATGGCGCTTTCTAGACGCGAATCCTGACTTATACCCTGCATATTAGTACTAATTTTTTGCATGTCCCGGTCTGAATTCAAATTTTTGCCTAATGATTTCATGTATTTTTAAAATAAAATCGTGCTTTATTGATTTTTATTGCATTATTGTCATTAAATGTTTTGTTAATTAATTTTTAATAATCAAAGATAATTTTCTTTCGGAACAATAAATAGTAGAAATTTTTAATATTTTCCCTGAATTCCGTCCACTTTCCAGGCCGAAATGACCTAGGAATCGGGATTGATTTTTTGAAATTCATAAATAAAAGACCATAAAACTTTAAAATACAGGAACTTTGTCATAAAATGATTTGGTACTCTAAATAAGAAAAATTCAATTAGCGAAATTTCCAAATATTTGAAATTGTCTCGAAAGAAGTACCCAGACATGTGTAATTAAACCAAAGTTTGATTTATAAAAATAATGAATAAATTTACATTACTTAATAAACTAATCTGATAACTTTAGAAGAAATGGATAAGTTATTTCTTATCATAATATTTTTGCTTTTTTTCACTTCAATTATTGCATATAAAGATGAATTTGAGGAATTTATGAGCAATTCAAAAAACAAAGAACTCATTGATAAATATAATGCTAAAGATGGAATTAAAACCCAAGGACAATTGCTGGAAAAACTTAAAGAAAATGGAATAAATATCAGCAAACGAACTGAATAATTATTTGACTAGATTGAAGGTTGAAAAATGGTCATGCTTAAATTATTTTCAATTTAAGAAATGCACTTCACGGGTTGGATTAGAGGACTCATTTCCTGTTGATCTGCGACAGTGCTATTCAAAACAAGATAAAAAAACAATTTATCTAATCGGACATGGTTCCGAATATAGAAAGTTTTTTAAATCAAATGAATATGAAGAAAATATTTATCTCTCATGTGGGACATGTCAAACTCTGCGCGATAAAAATGGTTTCGGGTACGAAAAACCTCCAAACATGGATTTTTATTATTAATTTCAGCCTTGTAGCACATGCAATTATCAGAAATGGTGAGTTAGACCAAACAAAGGCAATCATTCACAATCACTGTTGCACTGGCGAAGGACTAGAACTTTTGGTATCCGAGCAAATCGATCATTCTCAAAGAAGAGAGCTTGCTGAATGTATCTCAGATCCAAAGTCCATTTGGAGAGAGGTCTTAAAGTTTTTTTAAATATTCGGCATTAATTTTAGGGCGCAGAAAGAGTCCGACAACATGATTTGGCAGAAGATATTGATATCGACGATCCAACTGGACTTGCTTTTAATTACCCAACTTGGACATCGGTACGCAGTGCTTACTATAAACGGCGCCAGAGACTACATGGGCATGATTCTACAGACCAATTCTACATCCCAGAACAACTCCAATTGACCAAACATGGCTCTATTAAATTAATTTTGGAAAAGTCTTTGAATTCAGATGACATGTATGGAGTACAAACAAAATAGAAATAATAATGTTTTCAGGTGGCTTCAATACCGAAATGGCGATAAAGGCATTTTCTTATTTATGACTCATATGCAGCGTGTAGCTGCGAGTCACTGTCGAATCTTAGTATCAGATGGTACCTTCGATCTCGCTCCATTACATTTTGCACAAATTTGGACCATACATGGACTAGTAAACGATAATATACGTAAAATTTATTGTTAATTTATAGATGGAAACTGAGCATGGATCTGAATGGACACCCCTTCTTCTTGCTGTGATGAAACAAAGGACTCAAATTTCTTATGAAAATTTGTTGGAACATTTAAAAGAAAAATGGGGAGAAACTGTTATTTCTAGTATAACGCGGATTCATACAGATTATGAAAGAGGGGAAGTTCAGGCACTGCAGAATTTCTTCGGAACAAATAAAGTGTATGGTTGCGTAGTTCATTATATTCGCGCTACTTTACGACATATCCAAACTAATCGTCCGAATATGTACAATGAATTTTTACGAAAAGGAGACGTTTGGAAATGGGTAGCCAGTTTTTAAATTTTGTTTAATAATTTTATTAATAGATTCGGCGATGTTTCGCTTTACCCTTTTTACGTAAAGCTGAAATAAAAAGAATGTGGCCCATATTAAAAAGCTTTAAGAACGCTTTTGATGGAGAATTGCGTGAAGAAATGAATTCATTTGTTGTTTATTTCACTAATCAGTGGATTTCAAAAGTAGATAAGGGCAACATGTTTTCCTTCAATAAATTGAGCCGGACTCGCAGTACAAACCCGGTAGAAGCTTGGCACTCGGTCATTAAACGGTGGATCCAAATCTAATTCCTTATAATGGGGTGTTTTTAGAGACAGCGCAAACATTCGGCATGGATCGCTACAAAATACGCTTAGCTATTTTCAGACATTATTTGCTGAAGCAGATGAGAGAGTAGTAAAAATATTGCAAGGAAAAATTAAGCCAAGGTCTAGGGATGCAAAATACAGCGAAATTGATAATAAAATTCAAAACGCAATAATGGAATATGAGGTAATATATAAGGTTATAAATTTACAAAGTGTTTTTCTCAGGAAATAATTGATCAGAATCAAATTTCCGAAGATGAATTTGGATCAACAACATCGACTTATCTCAATCGGTTGTCATATTTATTACTTCAACTCGATGATAGAGGCATCTCTACCCGTAAGGATATGAAAATTCGTGAGGTTAGTTTGCTGGAATATTTTTGAATTTTTCACAAAGTTTTAGCGGAAGAAAAAGTTGAAAGATCTTGATTCAAATATAATAGTTGATAGACAACCAGAAGTATTCATCGAGAACCATCCTGGAATAGTCATTGAAAAACCGCGTGAGTTGGTAATTGAAAGACCGCGTGAGTTGGTGATTGAAAGACTGCGTGAGTTGGTGATTGAAGGACAGCCAAAATTAATGATTACAAAATGTCTAGGCCGCAAATGTCACATACCCACATAAAACTTTTTTGTTAGACTTGTTAGACAAAAAGTATAAAAGGCAAAATTGTTCAGAATTTTATGCTGATTCGAATGGTATAAAAAATTTTACGAAATTCTAACAAAAAGTTCGAAATTTTCCCGAAATACCGGTGCTAGGACGTTAAATAAAAAACCGCCACATGTGGGCGTTAAATAAAAAACCGCCACATGTTCCGGTCTGGCCGAAAACTTTTTTGTTAGACCTATTAGAAAAAAAAATATAAAAGGCAAAATTGTTCAGAATTTTATGCTGATTCGAATGGTATATTTTATTTTTCGAAATTCGGCCAAAAAGTTCGAAATAAACCCTAAAAACCTTATTTTCGTTATTTCTACAAAATTTCGAACTTTTTGGCCGAATTTCGAAAAACAAAATATACCATTCGAATCAGCATAAAATTCTGAACAATTTTGCCTTTTATACTTTTTGTCTAACAAGTCTAACAAAAAAGTTTTCGGCCAGACCGGAACATGTGGCGGTTTTTTATTTAACGCCCACATGTGGCGGTTTTTTATTTAATGTCCTAGCACCGTCACATAATTTTTTTTTTTTTAGTCACATAATTTTTTTAATAATATTTTCATGACTCATATGGCATTTTCGATTATTTTTTGCGAGCTGATAGTCGCGAAATATTTAAACTACTTTTTTTGATCGTGAAACAAATTACGAAAAGAACAATAGATAAAATAACCGTAAAGGTATGGGCCGCAAATGTCTAGGCCGCAAATGTCACATACCCCCAGCATCATAAAATATAGTACATTCCCCAGCAAATCTCAACAACTAGATCTGCTCGCCAGCTGTCACCCCAAATACCAATGGATCCCCATAATTTGTTTCTTTACACCAAAAATTAAATACAAATTTGTTTTTCCAGCAAAAGTCATTCTGTAAGTTATCCACCAGCTGACACCCTATAATCGATTAGTCATATCATAAATCCCTAAATTCTAGACAAAAATCAATGATCTGATAAATAGAAAATATCCTATTGACATATCAAACCCTTTATCAGACTCATATCTAACATCAAATAATGTTTAAAACAGGGTTCCCATCTGGAAATTTTCAAAAACAGAACATTCAGCTCAAAAAATAAGATTTCATAGTAAAAATCGGAACATTCTAAAAAGTTTAAAATCGAGCGTAAATTATTTTCCTTTAAATCAATTTTTTTTTGAAAATTTGCTCTTTTTCCTTAAGAAATTGGTCATTTTTTTAAGTACATCCCTTTGGTCCAACAAAAAGTACAAATCTTTTAAAAAAGTTCATTTGGCAGCCCTGACCATATATATGATGTATGGGAGAATCCAGGATTTCAGGATAAGGGGGATGGACAGAAGAAATTTTTCCGAAGGGGCGTATTTCGACGTTTTTTTGTTTAATTTTACTGCTTATGTCGGCGGACCGCCGAAGAAAATTTCGAAAAAATAGTCTTTTTCTTAACAAAATTTGGTCATTTTTAACGGAATTTCAATAAACGAAAATCAGAACGAAATAATGACAGAGGTTCAAAATCAGTACCAAACTGACAAAACAAATCTACAAATCAGAACATAAATTTGTCAGACTTTTCGAGAGATTAACGGAAATAAATGGATTTTTGAATATTTATGGGCAAAAATATCTTTTAAATCATTTTAAAATAATTATTAATTACTGAAAATGTATTATTTTATATAATTTATATGTTGACTATTAAGTATATGCCTCTATTAAAGCAGATTTGCTTTTTTAGGTTCTTTCTGGTAAAATTTACAAACGGACTTCGAAAAATTTACTTGGATTCTGTAAAAAAGTTATTATATTTTTTGGGACGATTCTAATCATAATAAGGCTCAGTTTTTATATCATTAATTCTTGCGCAGATGTTTGAAAGGCATTTGCTTAAAAATCTGAAGTTAATTTGCCTATAAATGCACCTTTTGGTTTTATAAGATATGGTCACCATTTTCAAAATCCTTAAAAAGAATAGAAATCCATTTTCAAAAATCCTTAAGGCAAAAGGCAAGCCAATCCCTAATTACATTTTTTACATTCATATATTTAGAAATGATCTTAATGATTAAAAATAATTTTTGGAGAAATTCTTAGTTGTTACTAAATTTCACTGATTTAAATTGCATATTTTTCTTTTTTTAGGGCATTTTTAGGGCCATCTTTTTAAGGTTTTTATTGCACAATTTGGCTGTCTTAAAGCATATAAAAATCTGAGGCTTATTAATTGTAGGGATGGAGGGGATAATGAAGGAACAAAGCCGAGTAGTAATCGGGTGGGGGAGGGTGAAAAAGCAGCT